>CM050172.1:23206947-23289447 GCA_027410445.1 Discoglossus pictus | reverse complement strand
GACATATATATATATATATATATATATAGAGAGAGAGAGAGAGAGAGAGAGAGAGAGAGAGAGAGAGAGAGAGAGAGAGAGAGAGATCTATATATACATATAGATAGATACGGTAGATAGATAGATACAATTAGATAGATAGATAGATAGATAGATAGATAGATACAATTAGATAGATAGATAGATACAATTAGATAGATAGATAGATAGATAGATACAATTAGATAGATATATAGATAGATAGATAGATAGATAGATAGATAGATACAATTAGATAGATAGATAGATACAATTAGATAGATAGATAGATAGATAGATACAATTAGATAGATATATAGATAGATATAGATAGATAGATAGATAGATAGATAGATACAATTAGATAGATAGATAGATAGATACAATTAGATAGATAGATAGATAGATAGATACAATTAGATAGATAGATAGATAGATAGATACAATTAGATAGATATCTAGATAGATATTACAGAAAATTAATAATACAGTTAAAATTCCATTTAAATGTCTAAAAAATAAACTAATAAACTAAATTCCTGCTCAAGTTCCTCATAAATACAGTTGTTACACTGCACTTGGAGACTGGAGGCGGGGACATGCAAATGAGACCACAATGTATTCTCACTGTAATAATCCAAAAAAATCCTATGCAAGTGGCTTCTTTAAAATTATATATATATATATAGCCTGCTTCTCTCTCTCTCTCTCTCTCTGATATATAAACACATTGTGCCATCTGTGCATTTACATAAACATTATACACACATATCCATGTATTGATCTAGCTATTTCCATCTATCTGCCTAGGTATATATAAATATATGTAAATATATGGATAGATACAATTTATTTACATGAGTGAATAGAAATATATAATAATTAGGAAGCTTTCCTATGCCCTTCATCCAGATACATTCTAATGAGAAGCCTACAGACACATTGTGAGGCCCCCAGGCTTCTCCGGCCTGCTTATTTGTACACACATCTCCAAACACATAAATAAGGTGTATTATGTGCGTACACATGCCCCCTCTCCTCCCACCCAGGGTCCCTGACCCCCTCCCTGTGTTTTCTTCTCCTCACTCTCCCTTTCTGCATTTCCTGACAACTGGACAAACTGACACACTGACTGGTCATAAAGAGCCTTTAATAAAGTTTAATTCAGTTCTAATGTGTGAAGTGACCTCCCCCAGCTCTCCCTCTCCCACCTAGCAGGAGGGTCTCACATCAAAAGGTGTAGGATGGGCTTTAAGGAGCATTCAATGTACTGGCCTCTCACAACTAGTCAGTAGCCCAGCTCAGAAGGTCCTGTCTCCATCCTCTTGGACCTGCTCCTCATGCTCTGAGACACCATGTACCATTCTGATATCTTCCAGCAATATGGGACTACTTATGGGGTGAGACAACTACAGGCACTGGCACCAAGCTACCCAACAGCAAGTGGGCACCATGAGGCTTACAGATACCCAGGTATGTACCCAAGTGGCTTACAATAGGACCACCATGGAAATAGCATGTCAGGGATGGGGTCTGCAGATGTTCTGGGATTGCTGGTCCCTTCTGTAGGGATGGGATATTCAAATAAATATATGGTTTCTAAGAGCCATATTACTACCAATAACTGATGATTACTATTCCATAATCTACAAGAAAGTCTCTTGTACCCTGAGAATAAGTTATATTTATGGGACTGTTATATTATACTAGTGAGCTTCTCCTATATATCTGGCTCTGTGATGTTCTGATTACATTAGGTATATGGTGGGCTTCTGTACATGAGGTTCTTGCTTCAAAATACTATAATATATCTGGTTGTGTAATGGGCTGATGTCTGGAACAAGGAGCTTCTCTATAAAGTACTTATGTTCTTGGGCCCCATTAATGTGGGAGGTTCTGATGTTTCTGGATCTTCAAAATTTAGGTCAGTGACATTGTTAGGTTCTGGGTATGTGAGAAATTGGGTGTTTTTGGTTCTGCGATGTTCTGATATTTTTGGTTCTGTGAGTATCTCATCTTCAGGTCTATAACGTTCTGATATTTTGGTCTATGAGGTTCTGGTATTTGGGATCTGTGAGTATCTCATGTCCAGATCTATTTGGTTCTGATATTTTGGTCTATGAGGTTCTGGTATTTGGGATCTGTGAGTATCTCGTGTCCAGATCTATTTGGTTCTGATATTTTGGTCTATGAGGTTCTGGTATTTGGGATCTGTGAGTATCTCGTGTCCAGATCTATTTGGTTCTGATATTTTGGTCTATAAAGTTCTGATATGTCTGGATCTGTGAGGCTCTAAGATTTCTGGTTCTTAAAAGTTCAGCTATTTTGGGTTTGTGAGGTCCATATTTCACTAAATCTATTAGTATGTATATAATAACAGTAGATTTTTCACTTATTGAATTTGAGGGCAACCCTTAAAAAGTTGAAAACACTTCAAAATCTATCTCCTATGGATAAAATACACCTTTTCATGTCCAAAAACTGATAATTATTTCTCATATAGTCATAACACTATATATCCCTTACCCTGATTTATTATTATTTACTTGGCTGCCCTTTTCTCTTTTGAAGGCTCCATCTCATTATGCTTGCTATGAACATCTCCCTTGGCTACACTATAAACCAACATGTGTCATATAAAATAGTTATTTCTTCTCTAAATCTGTTTTCTTTGGAAAATAAACCTATTTCCTGTCCTCATATTAGAGCTGGGTAATACATTTCAAGTCAAGGTTAGTGGTATACAGACTTTTTATTGATACAGATATATAATATATTGTTGAAAAAAGGACAGTAATGGTATTATCTAGTGATGGCGTCCCACCATTTATCTGGTTTATGTAACCATATGGAAGTCCAGGAGACATATAGTATATTTAGTGAGACGGGTGTTTAGGGGAAGTGGTTCTCTGTTATTATGCTGAATTGTTGCTGTTATACTGAGGCCGCCCTCGGAAATCTCTGGCTCTGTAACAAGTCCCTGTTAGGTTGGTGGTTTGGCAGATTTCGTGATTGGGACCGACCGTCCCAAGCTCATTACCTTAATTCTCTGCAGGGGTCCAATTAGGAGGACACAGCTCCCACTTAGCACTTACCTGCCAAGTAACCCAACATCCCCCTGACCCTGGGACCTGAGAGGGACAACCACAAAGTATTGGTGTCCTGGTGTCGTTATACTATGCTCTTATGAAGAACTTGACTTGATAAAGCGCAAAATGTTTATATAGAGTTTAAAATAAATAAATGCATTTAGTTTTTAACTATCGAATACAATGCTACTTTATTGGCAGTAGACTTTTTGTCTCTGTTCCTAACAGGATTAGATATTAGAGAGGAATTGGAGGAAGTGTGGATTCAGATAAGATATGAGTCGCCACTCAGTCAAAGAGTAAACCCCAGTAGGATATCCTTACCACTCAAGATACAGACTAGCAGTCCAAGATGATATCACTCATGATATTTTATGCTCCTGGTTTATACCGATGATGTCAGTTTATTACATATTTCACCAGTGAAGTTTTTTTTTCCTAAAATACAGTGGTTCTGTAATATTCCTACAAACATACAATAGGATTTGGGAAATGTACCCTTGCACTAAACCCTTTCGCTGACACCATTTTATTGTTACAGATTTGGAGGTTTCCGGTCAGAGGTATGATGGTCTCTTCCCATCGTTGGATCCTTCCCAGAGGATTCTGGGAGCAGCACCTCTCACACCTCTCTCTCTGCCCCCTGGTCCAGCCCTGGGGTTTGGGCAGCCACAGCCCCCCTGTGAAGCCCCCCGTTTGCCTGGAAATGTGAAGATGGTTCTGGAGAACAGAGAATTGTGGAAGCAGTTTCATGCTATAGGGACGGAAATGATCATAACCAAGTCTGGGAGGTGAGCAGGGGGGAGCCGGGGAAAGGGAGGGATAGAGTGTGATAAAGTGGGGGAGGCAATAGGAAGATACAATTGGGGAGGGGTGGAAGAGATGAGAGGAGGAAGATAGAGGTTATAATGAGAGGGATGAAAGGAGAGATGAATATATCAAGAAGAGATGGGAGAAATATAGAAGGATTGGGAGAAGAGGGGGTAAACGATAATAGAGAGAAGGAAGAAAATATGACAACAGGAGGGAGAAAGAGGAGTATATTTACATAAATGATAGTAGATAAGTGGAAGTAGTAGGGTCAACCATAGTTAAGGATATTAAGCCTGCCTAAGATAACAATAAGGTCAGTCTGAGGCCTCTCAGCAGGCATGGCCACATTCATGAGTGGGCTGGTCTGTTATATCAGCCTGTCTGGACCAAACCTTTTCTAAATCAACTGGGAGTGGGCTTGGTCACTGGCTTAGTGGCTAGTAGGATGTACCTGCCCCACAGGCTGTAGCTGCTCCTAGTTGCACATTCTCTTGCCTTGTACTCTATGACATGTCTCTGTCCTGTTTCTGTTACCCTTATAGTAATATTCTCTGTTTCTCTCGCAGGCGCATGTTCCCCCAGTGTAAGGTCAGTGTGTCTGGTCTTGAGCCTGATGGCAAGTACCTGCTCTTGGCCGACATCGTTCCAGTGGATAACTCTCGTTACAAGTGGCAGGAAGATCATTGGGAGCCAAGTGGGAGAGCAGAGCCAAGGTTGCCTGAGAGGGTTTATATCCACCCAGACTCCCCTGCTCCTGGTAGTCACTGGATGAAGCAACCAATCTCCTTCCACAAGATCAAACTCACCAACAACACACTGGACCAGATGGGACATGTAAGGACATTGAGAGGGTCTCACACTCAGATTGAGAGGAGGTGTATCCATAGGGAAAAAGGGCCTCATCCATGGGAGGGGGGCACCTACCCATACCTAGTCCACCTACTCATAGTAAGGAGTCATTTTTAGATAAAGAAAGGCCCTACCCATAAGGAGGAAACTCATCCATGGAATATTGCTACCTCGCTACAAAGTGTCCACCTACCCAGAGAGGGGAGTCATGTACAAATAGAAAGAAGGGTCTCACCCCCAAAGATGACTATTGACCAATTGATGGAGACACCCACACATATAACAGGCCGACCTACCCATAGAGAAGAGTAGCTTATAGATAGAGAGAAGGTCCATACCCCAAAAAGGAAATGGACCCACCTACCAACAAAGAGAAGTCAATTATTCATTGAGAGGTTGTGTATCCACAGAGAGAGGAACTACCCTTAAATAAGAAACTCATGTCCGTGGGTGGAGACCCTACTGATATAACAGAAAGGTGTTATATATTGAGAGCGATGGGTCCTACCTCTAAAGGGCATGCTCATCCATGGAATGGATCCATCTACTCTTTTAATAGGGCCACATACTATATGTACTGCATGTATTGATAGAGGAAAGGTCCCCAACAACTAAAAAGAAACCTAATCTATGGGATGGTGCCATGTACTCATATAATAGAGACACCCACCCATAGCGAGAGCCAGGTATTGATGGAGAAGAGACCTACCCCTAAAAGTAAAATGTACACACAAAGAAAGAAGCCACCTATATACATAATAGGACCACCTACCAATAGACAGGGGTCACTTATTGATGGAGAATAGGTGAAACATAGGGACATAGAATAGTCACCTGATCATATACCTAAGTACCAATAGTGAGATGTCTAAAACCAATATCTAACATTAGATACCCACAGAGTGGAACTGTCTCCAGTAATAAATGTCCTTTTCAATCTGATTGTATATTAGAGTAATGACAGTAGAAATTAAGGTAATCTTTGTCTCATAACAATTTTTTTCATATATTTTACTACCCTTTGTGTTGTTCACTGCTCGGCTGGCTCTTTGGGTAATCCTTTCAGTGTCTCTGCTTGTTTGATTCTGCTCCTCTGTTGCATTATTTACTTGATGATGGGGCAGCACTGACTTGCTCTAGCACAGTGCATATAGTGCAGGATTGAGTTCGGAGCACAATTTGACCCGTGCTAGAGCAAAGTAGTTATTCCTGCTCCACATATAAACAATGCAGCAGTTTATGACACTCTAGGAGAGATGAAAATGAAACCAGCAGAGAATCTGAAAATAGATTAGCCTTAGGGGCAAGCCAAACACATATATAGTTGTGGAGCTTGCGATATTGGTGACGTTTGCGATGTTGGTAACGAAGTTGCGTCCCTCGCGAGCCAGCCGCGCCATCACGCAAAGCGAGATGCCAAAGGCGCTCATTGCAGCCAGCGGTGCCCTCACACATGCGAGCCTCACGAAGCAAGGCGAGCAGTTGAAACACGTAGAGCGTAACTAGAAAAACACAGAAAAAACAACAAAATAATAAAATAAAAGAACACACTCACACATAGCACAGGGGGAGCGCCAGGAAGCCTGGGAGTGAGGTTGCAAGCGATTTTGAGTCACATTTGCTGTTTTACGTCACTCGAAAAACGGCTAAGTGAGAAAAAAATGGCGGCTGAAAAAGGTAAAAATTCTGAAATGGGATGACAACGAGGCTCTGCAACGACAGGTACGCAGATCTTAGAAAACATACAATTGGGGCAAACAGTAATACTTACACTAACTACGCCAGGCATGAAGGATTTTGAAAATACAACCAACAGAGGACCAAAAGCCTCACATTGTATGGCGACCAGCATTGCCAGCCTTACAATTTCATTCCCGTCATTTTTGACGGGCAATTTCCTAGTGGACAATATAAAAGTGAGTAACGTTTTGGGGAGGGTAAATAGGGCTTTACTATCATTACTCTGATCTACATTCAGACTGAAAACCGCCTTAAGAACAGTGTCTATGTAAAGGCAGAGCCGGGGCGGCGCTACCAGTGGTGCAGGTGGTGCAGTGCACTAGGGCCCTCCTCTGGGGCCCAGTCCTGTGTAATTTTTGTTTTGCATTTAAGTTTTTTTTCTTTAGTGTAGGGATGGATGCTAAGAGCGGTGGGTGCTGTGTGGGGTGGATGTTGAGAGGGACTGGGTCATATGTAGAAATACTATTGGACCTGCACTCGTCCTGGAGCTGTGCGCAGGCAGGGGAAGGGATGGTGTTATTGGAAGGGGCCATAGGGAGGGGAGCTGTAATAGGAAGGGTTCTTATGGTGTTGCACTGAATGAATTGGTACCAGTGGGGGGGCCAGCACAAAATAATGTTTACAACGCCCCCATTGAGGGCCCCCCAATTTTTCTTTGCACCAGGGCCCTCCATTCTCTAGCTCCGCCACTGGGCTGAGATGTAGCTGTTTAAAAGAGAAAGTGAATACCTGTTAATATCACACCCTTATATAGAACCCCCCTCCAGGTAAGAGAATCTGACAACCAAAAGGGAGCGAGAGGGGTCAACTACCCATAGAGAAAGATTACCAGGCACATACATATATATATATATATATATATATATATATATATATATATATATATATAACTTCATCAGTGTTTATGTAAAATATATATGCAGTATATCAGAAATAATAGCACCTTATCTATTAAGGCAGCCTCCTGCTCTCTTACAATGTGTGGCCCTAGGCCTGGGCCTTGTTGGCCTAGACAGAAATGCTACAACTAACCATAAAACCACCCACTCAGTCAGGGATCAGCTGGTTACCCAGTTATAGTTGCCCAACACCCACAGAAAGTGCCTATTCTCTATCCCACAACTCCCAACATCTCAAATGGACAAGTGGGACTCATATATTCTTAAAATGTCTAACAACTCTCTGCCCTGCCATCTCCACAGATTATCCTGCACTCCATGCACAGGTACCAGCCACGGTTCCACATAGTCCGGGCCCAGGACGTATACAGCCAACGCTGGGGGGGCTGCTCCTCATTTACCTTCCCTGAGACCGTCTTCCTGACTGTGACTGCTTATCAGAATGAGAAGGTGAGAGGGTGGGTGTGTTATATACTGCTGGATATGATTGTGACCACTCTCATAATATGCTCTTCTGAAGCAGTTGATTTAATAATGTCTTAGAAAGAAGAGTCTTAATTGTTTCATTTAATGTTATTGTTAAAATAAATAACACAGCAGCAAGCTTTCAGTGGTGTCTCTGTGTGACTATTTGGGTTGGAAATAATGAGTAACAGCTAATACATTACAGGATGAATTATTTATTATACTATACATTTTGTCCATTACAACATCAAGTTCTATAAAAATAAAAAAGTTACTTCAGTGATCCTTTAGGTGCGTACTTGTATCTGTGAGAACAAGTGTAAGTGTCTGCTAGTATGAGGGTATAGTAGTATGTGTGTCAGTCAGTCTGTGTGTGTACGTGTGTCAGTCTGTGTGTGTGTGTGTGAGTCAGTATGTGTGTGTACGTGTGTCAGTCTGTGTGTGTGTGTCAGTCTGTGTGTGTGTGTACGTGTGTCAGTCAGTCTGTGTGTGTACGTGTGTCAGTCTGTGTGTACGTGTGTCAGTCAGTCTGTGTGTGTACGTGTGTCAGTCTGTGTGTGTGTGTGTGTCTGTCAGTATGTGTGTGTACGTGTGTCAGTCTGTGTGTGTGTGTGTGTCAGTCTGTGTGTGTCAGTCAGTATGTGTGTGTGTGTCAGTCAGTATGTGTGTGTACGTGTGTCAGTCTGTGTGTGTGTGTGTGTCAGTCTGTGTGTGTGTGTGTGTCAGTCTGTGTGTGTCAGTCAGTATGTGTGTGTGTGTCAGTCAGTATGTGTGTGTATGTGTGTCAGTCTGTGTGTTTCAGTCAGTATATGTGTGTATGTGTGTCAGTTTGTGTGTGTGTCAGTCAGTATGTCAGTCTGTGTATGTGTGTCAGTCTGTGTGTGTCAGTCGGTATGTGTGTGTGTATGTCAGTCAGTATATGTGTGTATGTGTGTCAGTTTGTGTGTGTGCCAGGCAGTTTGTGTGTGTGTCAGGCAGTTTGTGTGTGTGTCAGTCTGTGTGTGTGTGTGTGCCAGGCAGTTTGTGTGTCAGTCAGTCTGTGTGTATATGTATGTGTGTGTGTGTCAGTCTGTGTGTGTATGTGTGTCAGTCTGTGTGTGTATGTGTGTCAGTCTGTGTGTGTGTGTGTGTGTCACTCAGTCTGTGTGTGTGTCAGTCAGTCTGTATATGTATGTGTGTCCGTCAGTCTGGGTGTGTGTGTGTCACTCAGTCTGTATATGTATGTGTGTCAGTCTCTGTGTGTCAGTCAGTATGTGTGTGTATGTCAGTCAGTATATGTGTGTCAGTCTTTGTCTGTGTGTGTCAGTATGTGTGTCAGTCTCTGTGTGTGTCAGTGTGTGTGTGTGTGTCAGTCAGTATGTTTGTGTATGTCAGTCAGTATATGTGTGTATGTGTGTCAGTCTGGGTGTGTGTGTGTGACAGTCAGTATGTCAGTCTGTGTATGTGGGTCAGACTGTGTGTGTCAGTCAGGATGTGTGTGTATGTCAGTCAGTATATGTGTGTCAGTCTGGGTGTGTGTCAGTCAGTGTGTGTGTCAGTCAGTCTGTTTGTGTATGTGTGTCAGTCAGTATGTGTGTGTGTGTGTCAGTCTGTGTGTTTCAGTCAGTATATGTGTGTATGTGTGTCAGTTTGTGTGTGTGTGTGTGTGTCAGTCAGTATGTCAGTCTTTGTATGTGTGTCAGTCTGTGTGTGTCAGTCGGTATGTGTGTGTGTATGTCAGTCAGTATATGTGTGTATGTGTGTCAGTTTGTGTGTGTGCCAGGCAGTTTGTGTGTGTGTCAGTCTGTGTGTGTCAGTCAGTCTGTGTGTGTGTGTGTGTGCCAGGCAGTTTGTGTGTCAGTCAGTCTGTGTGTATATGTATGTGTGTGTGTGTGTGTCAGTCTGTGTGTGTATGTGTGTCAGTCTGTGTGTGTATGTGTGTCAGTCTGTGTGTGTGTGTGTGTGTGTCACTCAGTCTGTGTGTGTGTCAGTCAGTCTGTATATGTATGTGTGTCAGTCAGTCTGTGTATGTGTGTCAGTCTCTGTGTGTCAGTCAGTATGTGTGTGTGTGTCAGTCAGTATATGTGTGTCAGTCTTTGTCTGTGTGTGTGTCAGTATGTGTGTCAGTCTCTGTGTGTGTCAGTGTGTGTGTGTGTGTGTGTGTGTCAGTCAGTCTGTGTGTGTCAGTCAGTATGTTTGTGTATGTCAGTCAGTATATGTGTGTATGTGTGTCAGTCTGGGTGTGTGTGTGTGTCAATCTGTGTGTGTCAGTCAGCCTGTATTTGTGTCAGTCAGTCTCTGTGTGTGTGTGTGTGTGTGTGTGTGTGTGTGTGTGTCAGTCAGTCTGTGTGTGTATGTGTGTCAGTGTGTGTGTGTGTCTCAGTCAGTCTGTGTGTGTATGTGTGTCATTCAGTCTGTGTGTGTGTATGTGTGTCAGTCGGTGTGTGTCAGTCAGTATGTGAGTGTATGTGCGTTCGTCAGTCTGTGTGTGTATGTGTCACTCAGTCTATGCGTGTGTCAGTCAGGCTGTGTATGTGTGTCAATCTGTGTGTGTGTGTCAGTCAGTCTGTGTATGTGTGTCAGTCTGTGTGTGTCAGTCAGTATGTGTGTGTGTATGTCAGTCAGTATATGTGTGTATGTTTGTCAGTCTGTGTGTGTCAGTCTGTGTTTGTCAGTAGGTATGTTTTTGTTTGTATGTGTGTCAGTCTGTGTGTTCGTGTGTGTGTGTCAGTCTGTGTGTGCATGTGTGTCAGCCTGGGTGGGTGTGTCAGTCTGTGTATGTGTGTCAGTCTGTGTGTGTGTGTGTGTCAGTCAGTCTGTGTGTGTGTCAGTCAGTCGGTGTGTGTATGTGTGTCAGTGTATGTATGTGTATCAGTCCGTGTGTGTGTTTGTCAGTATGTGTGTGTGTCAGTCAGTATGTCAGTCTGTGTATCAGTCTGTGTGTGTCAGTCAGTATGTGTGTATGTGTGTCAGTATGTGTGTGTGTCAGTCAGTCTGTGTGTGCATGTGTGTCAGTCTGGGTGTGTGTGTCAGTCTGTGTATGTGTGTCAGTCTGTGTGTGTGTGTGTGTCAGTCAGTCGGTGTGTGTATGTGTGTCAGTGTATGTATGTGTATCAGTCCGTGTGTGTGTTTGTCAGTATGTGTGTGTGTCAGTCAGTATGTCAGTCTGTGTATCAGTCTGTGTGTGTCAGTCAGTATGTGTGTGTATGTGTGTCAGTATGTGTGTGCATCAATCAGTCTGTGTATGCATGTGTGTCAGTCTGTGTATGTGAGTCAGCCAATGTGTGTGTCAGTCAGTATGTGTGTGTATGTGTGTCAGTGTGTGTATGTGAGTCAGCCAATGTGTGTGTCAGTCAGTATGTGTGTGTATGTGTGTCAGTGTGTGTATGTGAGTCAGCCAGTGTGTGTGTTAGTCAGTATGTGTATGTATGTCAGTGTGTGTATGTGTGTCAGTCTGTGTGTGTGTCAGTCAGTATGTGTGTGTATGTGTGTCAGTGTGTGTATGTGTGTCAGTGTGTGTGTGTATGTATGTCAGTCTGTGTATGTATGTCAGTGTGTGTGTGTGTGTGTCAGTGTGTGTATGTGTGCCAGTGTGTGTGTGTGTATGTCTGTCAGGCTATGTATGTCTGTCAGTCTGTGTGTGTGTATGTGTGTCAGTCTGTGTATGTATGTCATTGTGTGTATGTGTGTCAGTCTGTGTATGTATGTCAGTCTGTGTGTGTGTATGTATGTCATTGTGTGTATGTGTGTCAGTCTGTGTATGTATGTCAGTCTGTGTGTGTGTATGTGTGTCAGTCTGTGTATGTATGTCATTGTGTGTGTGTGTCAGTGTGTGTATGTGTGCCAGTGTGTGTGTGTATGTCTGTCAGTCTGTGTATGTCTGTCAGTCTGTGTGTGTGTATGTGTGTCAGTCTGTGTGTATGTGTGTCAGTGTGTGTATGTGTGTCAGTCTGTGTGTTTTTGTGTGTATGTGTGTCAGTCTCTGTATATGTGTCAGTCTGTGTGTATGTGTGTCAGTCAGTATGTGTGTATGTGTGTCAGTGTGTGTATGTCTGTCAGTCTGTGTGTGTGTGTATGTGTGTCAGTCTGTGTATGTATGTCATTGTGTGTGTATGTGTGTCAGTCTGTGTATGTATGTCAGTCTGTGTGTGTGTATGTGTGTCAGTGTGTGTATGTGTGTCAGTGTGTGTATGTGTGTCAGTCTCTGTATATGTGTCAGTCTGTGTGTATGCGTGTCAGTCAGTATGTGTGTATGTGTGTCAGTGTGTGTATGTCTGTCAGTCTGTGTGTGTGTGTATGTGTGTCAGTCTGTGTATGTATGTCATTGTGTGTGTATGTGTGTCAGTCTGTGTATGTATGTCAGTCTGTGTGTGTGTATGTGTGTCAGTGTGTGTATGTGTGTCAGTGTGTGTATGTGTGTCAGTCTCTGTATATGTGTCAGTCTGTGTGTATGTGTGTCAGTGTGTGTATGTGTGTCAGTCTGTGTGTGTGTCAGTGTGTGTATGTGTGTCAGTGTGTGTATGTGTGTCAGTCAGTCTGTGTGTTCCTATCTCATTCTCTTCTTTTCTTTCTCTCTCTCTGGCAGATCACTCAGCTCAAAATACAGACAAATCCATTTGCAAAAGGATTTCGTGAAGATGGACTGAAGAGTAAGAGGTGAGGTCTTCAGTCATAAAGACATCTCCCCCAGCACACACCCTCTAATAACAATGTCCCCCCAACATGAGTACCCTTTAATAAGGCCGTCACCCTAAATAATATGCCCCCCCCACTAGAACTTCCCAGCAGATAGAATCACCCTCCTTCCTATGTTTAAGAGCACCCCTAAATAAGTGCATCACACTCCAGACATGTCTATCTCTAAATAGGTACCATGTCTTAAGAACAACCTTACATGAAAGTCTTATCTGCTCCGCCAACCTTCACTCATTCCTCCACCCACCCCAAACCCTCCAAGGCACTCACTCTCTTAAAAACCCAGGGCCCACCCATGGACTCCTGCTGATTTGAACCATTCATTGCCCTGAAAACTTGACTCTCCATTGGATTCCATGGGAAAGCAATTCTTCCTTTATAAGCAATTTATTAATGTTGGGCGCCATCTTTATATAAATAATACCCAATCTCCACTCATCTAGCAAAACCTAGATGGTTATTTATTTTTCCAATATGTAACTAAAAGCCACTAATAGACTATGTGAGAGTATCAGTCTTTTAGGCAAGGAGATATTATCTTCAAAGATATGAAACAAAGCAATCTTGGGATCAGATATTAAGGCTTCGTCCGTCGTTTTTATCAGCTGTTCCCACCAAATATGGGCATGGGTGCCTAGCTTGTGACATCCTCTCCAACATACATTTGAATAATCCACATCAAGTCTTTTTGGACCCGCCGGAACCCAATACCATCTCTGGACTAACAACCAACACTTGTATCTCATTGTCTCACCTTCTTATAGGCGAGTCATCTCCAAATACACCCCACACCGCCTCCTCAGAATATAACCTGTATTATTCCCTGCTCCAGACCCTACATACAGATCTAGGTGTTTGAAGATACATACCCACCTCAAATACCCCATTAAGGGGATTATTAGAAAATGCTGACAGACTGGGAAATTGTTGGCTCCTCTTACTAACTTCCTTCTCCTATAAATAAGTAGTGCTAGCCCCTGAGGAGCTGATCCTCAACCTCCCCTCATCATACATTATTGAAGAAGAGCCCTCGAGTCTGTGTATTATCCTGAATTCTAGTAATCATATTTATATGAGGATTATGCTTAGATCATATAAATAATAATAATTTCCTGTACAGGGATCGTTCCACGCGGGTGAAAAGAAAACTATTGAGCATTGAGCAGGAGCAGGAGCAAGACGCCTTCCAGCCAGGTAAGACCCTCACGCATTACCTCCTTTTTAACCTCTA
This sequence comes from Discoglossus pictus, assembly GCA_027410445.1. Taxonomy (NCBI): domain Eukaryota; kingdom Metazoa; phylum Chordata; class Amphibia; order Anura; family Alytidae; genus Discoglossus; species Discoglossus pictus. The sequence continues at coordinate 23,275,669 of CM050172.1, read as the reverse complement.
TCTTTAACCTATTAGCTGCCAGTCTGAGTCTCGTATTTCTTTCGCTCTTTAGTATTGAAGAGAGGAATAGTTTTGAATAGAGGGATAGAGTATTGAATAGAGGGTGCAGAGAGGGAGAGACCCCTCCCCATCATGTAACTCTCACTGGTGCTTTAGAGAGCAGTGTATATTTCTATTTATTGCTATATTAATGTTCTTTCCCCCCTTCTTCTCTCCATCACCTACACCCCACCCCACCCCAGCAGAGTGTAAGCAGCCCCTCTATGCAGGTCCCTGTGACTCCACTCTGGGAGAGGAGCTGGATATAAGGGGAGGTCTTGGAATCCCCCTCCCCAGTCCTGACTGCTCCTTCCATCCTATCACACCCCCTTCCCCAAATCCACCCCCTACAGATGTTCCTGACCCATCTCCCCTCCCCCTGGCAGCCAATCAGAACACAGGAGCCACCCTGGAGATGCCTCCTCAGGATTCAGAGAGTTTTGTGCAGTCTGGAGGTACCACGTACCCAGAGCCACCACCCAGGAGAGCAAGAGACATGTATAACTGGTGAGTATCTATCTATCTATCTATCTATCTATCTATCTATCTATCTATCTATCTATCCCGTGATCTACTTCCTGAGGCAGGATGAGATCTTTGAATGCACAATGGGAATGTGGTAAATACATCTGTCAGTGCATTCATTAGTCCTAATGAAAAGCTTATTAGTTACAAGGACACACCCTGTTGAGAATCAGATGCAAGAAGAAGGCTTGGGGGAAAATGGAAGCCTGCAGTAAAGAATAATTGCTTTAAAGGAGAATTTTACAAAACATAAACTGTTTGAGGAGCTTGTCTCCAAGACAATGGATAATGGCACACATCAACATAATCTTAACATTTTTTTAATTTTAGATAGAATTGTTTTTTACTGCTGGGTTGCATTTTCTTTTCTACTTTTTTAAGGAGAGTTTGTCTTTGTAAAGGAATGTGCTTTCCATTAGTCCTGATGAAACTAACAGTTTAAGATGACACATTCCTGCTGTGCAGATAGAAACTTCTTGTGCATACAAATAAGCATTTGGATGATTCAATTAATCAGTATTATGTATCGCTTTTCCCTCAGCTCCACTGAAGCTCCTACCCAGAATCCCTCAGCTCGTGCTCCTGCTCCTCTCCAACGATTCCCTCCCCCCTTCTCAGCCACTCAGGAGTCCCCCCAACTCTTCGACAACCAATCAGATTTCAGGCTCTATGGGACGGACATGGGCTGCGGTGGTGAATTTCCCTCCTCTAACTGCGCCGTTGTACCTCCCAGTCGGGGAGACGACCGAGGGGTCAAAGGCTACACCATGAACTCTGACCTCCGCTTTCCTCACTTCCTGCCAAGTCAAGGGGCAAAATTGGGGCTCCAGTATAGTGGGGCGCAGCTACAGCGCTTGTATAAAGGGGGAGGATGGATGTAAGTGCCCCTCTCTACTAAATGTAGGGGCATTGACGGAGCTAGTGAATGGAGGGCCTAAGGGGGGAAATAATTTGGGGTCATTAAAATGCCCAAAATAGATGTAGTAGGTCAGCTCGCCCCTAAGACTGATCGCCTTTCTATAAAAAAAAATGATTTGCCTTTCAATACATTAAGAGAAGTGCAGATAGCTGAGGGCTCCGGTGCTTTGCACCTGCTGTACCAGCTATCACTCTGCCACAGTGTAGGCGTAATCTTCAAAAGTGATAGAAAAACCAGGGCATAGAGCCAATACAAAATCAGAATACTTATAAAATATAATCTTACCGTTCATCAATTCATTATAATAATCTGATTTCATTTATTCCAGCTAATTAGTAGTCTCAATAATCAAATTAAAAAGGGGGGGGGGGCAGCCATAAAAAGAGTAAATCTGCATAAATGAACCATCACCTTGATTGTCTAAAGACAATAACAATCTAGGAATATAATAATAATGTAGGGATGGTGGTACAAGTTATGGATAAAATGTAGCTGCTTGGTAAACTCCTTCCATTGCCAGTGACTAACACAAATAAATAAAATAGACATACTAAATGGGCCTACTGTTCAGGATTGACACAATGGTATACTACCACTAATTGCACTTGCTTAGTTACACATTTTGCCAATGGAGACATTAGATATTAATTAATAATTATGAAATAATTATTAAATCTATATGTTTTCATTAAAAAAAAAGGCTGACGCATAAAAACAAGAATCAGTTTTTGCATTCATTTTTTAAAATAATAAATCTTTATGCCATTGTTACATATAAACCCCCACTGTAGTTAGAAGATCCAGAGATGTAATATTTAGTATTTCTAAATAGTAGAGAGTATAGGGGCCATCCGTGTGAGTTCTTGGTATTTTGCTGACTCGTAGATTTTGTTGTAATTATTTATGAAACTTTTTTGTTTGTTTACCTTATTTTTGTAATGTATACAGAAAATATCTTTTGCAATAAAAAAATTAAACTTGTGTTGTGTTTGTGTACATGTTCATATTTCCGGTGGGTGGAGGATGAAGAGATTTAAAGGGATATGGAAGGTTCCTGGATTTATTTGATTTTAAGCAGAAACAAATAGAGGTTATAAGCACTTCTTAATAAAATAAAGTACATAAAAGTAAATAAATACACAGGTATATTATATACCTACCAGAATCTGGAAACCTTCCATATCCCTTTAAGAGAGTCTGTCATTGAAAGTGGCATTTGTAGGATGGAGAGCAATCTTTTAATAGGGAGTATTTAAAGCCAAGACCCCACCAATAAATAGACATGAATAAGAAGACACCTCAGGATGCTTGTATAAGGGGGTGTTCCTACAGTAGATATTCGTCACTAGGAAGGGACATGGCATAATTGAGGGTATATAAGGGGCATTTAATGAAGCTCATGAGTATTTTTCTGCAAGAAAGTATACTAGAACATTGAATTAAGTTGTGAAACTGCTGGGAGTACATGGGACTGCCTTCCAGCAGAGGTGTAAGTATCATAAGGGATATGTATAAGGCCAATCAGAGGAGCTTGTAAGGTAAATGTGATAATTATCAGAGGAAATTGTATTATTGGTTAGTATCCAATGTCAAAATCTAATTACAAGAACCCCTTGGGAGGGGAAATGCCAGGATCGGATATTGTTCTGATCATGGGATGTGGTTAATAATTGGAGACAGTATACTAAAGAAAAGAATGAACACTTTTATAGTGTTATAAACTAATCCTAAACTGCCTCTGAGAAATATAAGTAGAAATGCTTATCCAGCTCCTGCCATTTTTCATTTAAAAGGACAATACCAATGGAATCACATTTTTTTTTTGCCATAAACCCCCATGATTGGCTATAAAAGAGAAATGGCAGGAGGTGAAGAAATCATGTAGGCCCTGCCTCAGCTTAAGGGGCAGTTTAAAAGAATTATAAAGTCCTATTTAAATTTCCCTGTATAAATAGGCACGCTGTTTTGATCTAAATATCATAGGCAGAATATATCAACCATTTTGTTTTTCGCTCATTCATACTTGAAGGCACATGAAGAAGGGGATAGAGGCGGAGATAAATAGATGAGGTCACTGAAGCATTGAACACGAGCTTGAAGGGGCTCAGGGGCCAGTGGCTAACAGATGTGCCTGGTGTGCTGCAGTCCATAAGGTCACTGAGAGTCAGACACGACTGAACTAAACAACAACATTCATAGTTGGTAGCCATGTTGTTGTTTTTCCATGCTTGTGATATCTATTTATATGTATATCTGATCTATCTGTCACAGAATATATCAGTAATTTCTTTATTTTTCTCACTCAAATTCACTATGGTTTGGTGGCTATTTGTTTTGTTTTTTCAAACAAAACATCTATAAAATAATATTCATGTCCAAAGCACAGTGAAAGGTAGTATATTTGAGAATATTTTTAAATTACAGGGTTAAACCACCCACAGAATATGTCAGCCATATAGTCTTCTTACTCAGAGGCAGTTCAGATTGGTGGCCATTTTGATTCTTTGTCTTTCTTCCAGTAAAACATTTATAAACAATATTCTTGTTCTGTTTACCACAGTGAAAATGATACATGGCTGATAAATTTGAGAATATTTTAACGTACAGGACCGAACCTATCAACCATTTCTTTATTTCTCTCAGAGTTGGTTCACATTGGCGCCCATTTTCATAATTCATCTTTTTTGCCAGTAAAACATCCATAAAACAATATTCATGTTCTGTTTACCACAGTGAAAGTGATATATGGTTCATATATGTGAGGATATTTTAAATGTCAGGGCTGAACCTTCCTGCAATGTATTTATTTCTCTCAGCGTTGGTTCAGATTTGCGCCCATTTTGATTTTTTGTCTTTTTTTCCAGATAAAACATCCATAAAACAATTCTCATGTTCTGTTTACCACAGTGAAAGTGATATATGGTTTATATATATGAGAATATTTTAAATGTCAGGGCTGAACCTACCTGCAATGTATTTATTTCTCTCAGCGTTGGTTCAGATTTGCGCCCATTTTGATTTTTTGTCTTTTTTTCCAGTAAAACATCCATAAAACAATTCTCATGTTCTGTTTACCACAGTGAAAGTGATATATGGCTTATATATATGAGAATATTGTAAATGACATGGCTGAACCTATCAGCAATGACTTTATATCTCTCAGAGTCGGTTCAGCTTGGCGGCCATTTTCATACATTGTCCTTTTTTTCCAGGAAACCAACTATAAAATAATATTCATGTTTTATTTAAAAATATTAAGGTTCTATTTATGGCTGATATATTTGAAAATATTTTAAATGACCTGAAACTATCGGTCATTTCATTATTTCTCTTAGTTGGGTCAGATTGGCGCCCATTTTTATTTTTTGCCTTTTTTTCCGTTTTTAAAACAATATTCTTGTCTGGTTTACCACAGTGAAAGGGATATATGGCTGATATAAATGAGTATATATTAAAGTGCAGGACAGAACCTACCTGTCATTTCTTTATTTCTCTCATTGTTGGACCAGATTGGAGGCCATTTTGATCTTTTGTCCTTTTTTCCATCTATAACACAATATTCCTGTCCTGTTTAGCTCAGATAAAATGGTGAATATTTGTTTGTGAGTTAATGTATGTGAGAATGTTCTAGGCCAGGCCTAGACATGTCCGTCACCTCACAATCCTATAAAAGATGGCAGGTCTCTCCAGCTGTGACCCGCTTAGCACCTGCGCGCCCTCCCCCTCCTCAGACACCATTTGGTTCCCTTCCCAGAGCCAGTTCACACCCCAGCACCAAACATCTGCCCTTCCGCCCCTTTAATGCCTCCAACACAGGAAAGATGCAAATGGCTCACGGGGGCTCATTAAATGAATAGGGTCTTGTACAGACACTAAAAAGGACATGAAGTAATCCCACTATAATGGCGCCATGGAAAATAGACACATCAGCGCCGTCATCTCTACCGCCCTCACTATGTATTACAGCAATGTTGTACTTTTTAAAGGATCCCAATGATAAAATAATTTACTTACAAATACATTATTTTAGTTTTTTTATATAAAAAAAAATACAGTGTAATTTTTATAACTTTTTATACGCAATTAACTGTACTATTTTGGTTTTCTGAGACCAGTTTCTATCTGCATAATGGGAATGTGGCATATAAAACTGTCAGTGCTTTCAACAGGACTAAAGGAAAGCTTATTAGTTTACATCCTAAGAGGGGATCAGCTGTGACTAAAGATTGTTAAATAAAATTCAGAATTTTGGAGAAAGTAAATAAAACATGACATAGCGGAGGATAGAAAATCTGGACTAATTGAAAGCACCACTGCATCACTTCCTTAGCTAATCATTCCTGCTGCTTAATTTTATAAACTAAGGAGATTTTCATCAGTCCTGATGGAAGCACTTACAGCTTTAACTGGCACACCCCTGTTGTGTGCATAGAAGCTTCCTCTGCAAAGGCTCTTCTGACCTAAGGAAGTTAATCAGAGAAACCAAAATGGTTGATTCCAAAAGCAGCATTAGTTGCCTACAAAAGGGCTGTATTAGTTTTTCTACAATTTAAATATATATTTTTTTTAAATCCAATTCTTTAAAAAATTAGACTGTATTAGATTGTGAGCAAACGCATGTGGTGCTTGCAGGTCAAAGGTTGTATATAAAATATTATCTTTTGAAGAACTACACTTGAAAATAGGTAAATATTACGGGGGAAAAAAGCCTGAAATTATAATTTCTAGGTAATTCTGAAGTTTTGGTTTCTGCTGATCTACTTCATTAGGTGGCAGAGGGGATTGAAGACTTGTTTATGGGGTGTCTATGTCTTCCTGTGCTTTCCATAAGACTTATGGAAAGATTAATTGTTTACAAGGAGACACCCTCCTGAGAAAGCAGAAAACAGAAAGAGCTCAGGAAAGAAAATGGACCCCCACAGTAATTAATAATTACATGTAAAGGTTGTGCTTGCTTAAAAAAAAAAAAAAACATCTTGCCCACAGAAATAAAGATGTAAAGGCAGATATGAACCAAAAGGCCATCTAGTTTGTCCACTATATCTACCTAAAAAACCTAGGGTGGTCCGTTGCTTATCCGGCAAGATTAAAGGGCCAGTGTAGTTCAGGAAAAAAGTCACTTGTTTGTCACGTTTTTACCAAACTGTCAATGTTAGCAGCTGTTTAAGCTGTGGGCATAAAACATTTTTAGAGAATCTGTTTTTTTTTACTCTGGAATCCATTTTGTGATTGTTACATCATGGGTATGTGTTTATGTCTCTATCAGTGGGGGAGAAGGGAACAGGGAGAGGTCAGTAGTCTATGTTAGATAAATGAGTACATTTGACACCACACCCACCTCGTTTGAACTTCCTTGAAGATAAAAGGAACTACACAGAGCTTACTGCAGGATGAAGATCTCATTGGTAGACAAGTATTGCACCTACAGCTGAATCACTGCTCATTGGCTCCCAGGTACAAGCCCCCTTTCCCCCCTCTCCCTCCTGTGTCTCTTCCCTCCCCGGTGTCTCTTCCCTCCTCTCCTGTGTCTCTTCTCCCTCCCCTGTGTCTCTTTCCCCACTCTCTCCCCTGTATCTCTTCCCTTCTCCCCCATATCTCTTTACGCCATGTCTTTCCCCCCCCCTCTCTCGTGTGTCACCCCCTGTGTCTCTTCCCCCCCCCCCATCTTTTCCTCCCCCTCTCCTGTGTCTTTCTCCGCCTCCCCTGTGTCTCTTCCACTCTCCCTTCCTTGTGTCTCTTTCTCCCCTCCTCCCTCCCCTCTCTTTCTTTCCCCCTCCTCCCTCCCCTGTGTCTCTTTCCCCCATGTCTCTCACCCACTCTCCCATGTGTCTCCCGATGTCATAGCCCCCCTCCCCTGTGTCTCTTCCCCCATCTCCCTCTGTATCTCTGCCCCTCTCACATAGTGGCCAAATCTGGTAATGCATGACTAAGTTTAATTTTCCTATTTTTTGTTCCCCTATTCATTTAATCTGGGGAGGATTTGTTCCCCCGATTCTCCCCAGTTCCTACGCCCCTGGGCAGCAGGATTGGTCATATTATTGGAGTTTTTAATATTTGACCCCAAACCCCCTTCTCCTGTACATACCCAGAAGAGGTCTAAGAGCAGCAGAAGATGGCAAGCCGTGCTCCTGCAGATATGTAAACACCCTCTCATACATGCAACCGTCATCAAAGTATCATGGATGCCTCCAGGGTACAGCAACATTTTATTCCTAATGTCATCCATTAATTCCAGGATCCCTTTAATGCCCTAGCAAGTGGTGCTATCCTAATTATACTTTGAGCATTAATACAATTATTATTAACAGAATTCTATATTAAAGGGATATGGATGTTCCTAAATATATCCCTGTGTATTTATTTACCTTTATGTACTTTATTAAGAAGTGATTATAAGCGTTGTTTTACTGCCTAAAATAAAACAAACATTATCTACTGATTGAGAGGCTGCCCCAACGGCAAAGGCACATTGCTAATGGAATCCTCTTTACAACAAGTCTCCAGCCGGTAGAGAGCATGGGGTAGGTATATTTCACGGCATGATCATGATCAATTAAGCAAGCCCGTAAGTTACTGCTTAGACAGAGCCAGTAGTAAATGAGACCGTCATCATGACATCATTAAAACATGGAGGTTATACTACGATTAATTAGTATTTAGAAGTTGGATATGCGATCAGACTCGCAATCCAGATATGTAGAAATCAATAAAGCAACTGTTCTAGTCCATGTGGGTGGCCTGATATGTATTAACTCCTTGATTCCCGGGATCGATATAACACAGAAAAACCAAAAAAATATTTTTTTGCAGATTTGCGAGCTTGAGATTGTTGTGCAATACATTCTAATGTTTTACATCGCTTTCCCAGTATTTTTAGGTACAGTAGTGTGTGTTTATTTGCTGTTGCAGTTATACAGGTGTTTATCCCACTTGCAGGTCCTATCATTTTCGGATACATCTGCCATTTACGGGATAGAAGGCAATTGCGGGCTTGTAGAATTGTTGCCATTGAATATGGATTTTGCGTCTTTAGCTCTGGTAACATTTACAGGCTTGAAACATCAAAGGAGGAGATAGGACGGAGTTATGTTGTTGACAACCACAGGGATTTTGACCCTGTAACCCGCGATTGGACTGCAAGTAGCAAAATGTAGCCAATTATGGGCTCATGTAATTGCGATTTGGACAATTAAATAGAGGCCATTGTGTCTGAAAATTCTAGCAAAGCCACCTCCTTCATTGACCTTATAATGGGTGGATACCAGACGGAGCTGAGCCTGAACTTTCAATGGAAATTTCACCATGAATAATGCTTTTTAAATGCGCATTTTATTATTGATTAATCCCTAATTAAGCCATGTTGTTATGACATGACAGTGGTCGTCGAATGGGCGTTGCTATACTCCTCCTCTTTCTCATTGTTTTGGGCACTACTAAAATTTCAACTATGAAAGCATTATCCAAGCCTTACCAAGACAATCTAATGAATGTTTTTACAGCTGAAATATTCCATTCCCTTTGTGCAGTGCTCAGGACAATGAGAGAGATGGGGGCGCACACAACAGTGGCTATTAGTGAGCTAAACTGTTTTTACATTACACTGAGCTGCTTTGCCGCTGTTTGTACATTAACGGTGAACTAAAATATGAGCGTGAAAAGTGCATACACTGGCCCTTTAACTGAATATGAGATGCAATACCGCCACCCAGTGGAATAGCATCAGTATTATCCGGATTTAACTAAAATTAATTTGTTTGGTGTTGTTATATTAAATAAAGAAGGAGTCCCTTCTGGGTCACTCCCTTGCCGTGGTGAAGAGGCTTCTTGTGTACCTCAAAGTACTCGCACCTTCCATACCCGCCCCAGATCACAATATAACTGTTACGCTCCTTAATATAAGTAAAAACAGCCTTTACTATTATATATCATATTGCTGTACCGACATTTGCTTTTGTTCCCAATAGGATTAGACCATAAGAGGCGCAAGGCCCAGTAGGATAACCCACCCACTCAGACACCAAGCCGAAGCATCCAGGAAACAAGCAGTCTAAATTTAAAGGGACATGGGACACAATTATTTTTTCCAATCATGTTACATACTACACACGTGTGATGGTTTTCCCAGTATACAAGGGTCTTTTAATATCGGGACAGGACCCCAGACATGTATGAGGATGGGCCTCTCCTACTAAGGGTCTTTACCAAGACATATTTAGGGGGTGTGATATAATCTGGCACTTAAAGGGCCACTGCACAATAATATGTTTGGAAACTTTAATTCTAAGAGTGGAATTAATCAGGAAAAAGTCATACTAAGCTAGTCTGTAATTAGAAACAAAGTGCAGATACCGCTACGGGCCCTGGAGGAATCCATGACATATTGGTGGAGATCGAGTGTGTGTTTACACTTTTGGAGAGCTATGGTTGCATTGAATGATGCAAGGGATTAGTGAGGAGTAAGGTGTCAAACGTAATATTATACAGTTATCAAAAGAGCTCTGGACTTCTGCCTGCCAATGTCGGAGCAGAGTTTTATTTTTTATTCTTATAAAACTAATGAGCTTTTTAAAAGTATATGCATGGTTCCTTGATTGTACTAGCTATATAATATCCCTCTGTATCCATTTACTGACATGGACTTTATCATATTAAGAAGTGATAATAAGATCTAATTTAACTGCCTAAACTCATACAAATAGTGCCTGTGTGGGACTGCCCACCGCAGCAAATGCAGACACAGACTCTGTAGGGCTGGATTACAGTGTAAGGACTACGTCTCAGCAGCATGTTGCCAAAAGATGGTAACCGATTGGTTAGTGTGAAACAGTAATACGCTGCAGTGGGCAGACTCATACAGGAACTATTCTTATGATTTTAGACAGTAAATACAGAGCTTAGAAGCACTTCTTAGTAAAATTAAGTAGATACACAGGGTTAGTATATACTTGGTAAAATCCAGGAACCTCCCATATCCCTTTAAGGAGTATATTTACTGCCACAAGGTGTAGTATATCATACACAGACTACCCAGAAGTATTAAGATCAAAGACAAAGCTCCATTCAATGGCTCTTATGAACTGGGAGTGTAGTTAATCCTAAGGGTCATTTTTCCTGTATGAAGTGTCTTAAAGGATCAGTATCTACCCAGATGAAGGTGTGTACTAAGTGCAGTCGTTATACGTTGTTTGTATAAACAGGAGGTGCTTGCGTTGTTTACTAGCAAATCTCCCAAGATGTGGGGCCCTGCGCATCCCACACAATAGTAACCTACTCCATCTCCTATACTAGATACTCTGGACAGCACCCATCCCCACCCTGCCTCCAAGGCCAATGCAAGCAATTGATTTGAGCACCTCTAATTTAAAGAAACAAGTGCGTATAAAACCAACAATAAAAGTAATTTGTGATAAAAATAGTTTTTAAGTCTTTGCCTGGTCCTGTAGGAGCGAACTTGAGGGGATTGCTTTCATCTAATGGGTTTATGATCCAGGGCATGGTGTTCTCCCCCTTACTGCTGTGCACATATAACCACACATACACACACAACAGCAGCAGCTTTGGTTACAGTATTTACTAACTATGTGATTATTAGCACACCTACCAGATGAAAGGAACTCCTATCAACATGGCTGCAGCACAATGGATTCATTTGCATTAGAGCCTTAGGCAAAATAAATTAAGATTCATTTTAAGACTCATCACATTTTCAAGTGATTGACTAGATACTCAAACTTTTCCCTGGATCTTACAGTAAGAATTTATCTATAACAAATAAAGATTTAAAAAAAGGGGGGTAGGGAGCCAGCACCCTTAACAGACCCCCAGCCGGGAGGCAGAGAGCTGACCTGAATCATGCAAGTGTTTGATTTCTGATAACACCCCCAAGAACACTATGGGACAAGGAGCTTAGAGACGGGCGGCTCTAGACAGGCATGACTCCACATACGCTGATGGCTCCTCACAATAGCTACCTATCTCTGGCACGAGCCATCTACTCCTCACTCCAAATGATTTAAACCAGAGGAGGCTTCTTACTACTATGCTACCTCATCTACAAGCTTGCGCCGACGAACAAACCATTCGCAGCTAGAGTCTGCCTTGGTGAAAATGGGCAATTCAAAAAAAGCATGCCTTCTAAGAGCATACAGGAGCTCTTCCACAAACCGGAGGCACCCCCCTTGCAGCCGCAAGGCCCTCCACCTGAACAAATAGATCTGCCTGTGGTCGAGGGAGACGATCCCAACCCTTTACCGGACATGAATCTTTCAGCCAAATCCCTTGATATCATAGGGCAAATGCTGCAAGTTCAATCTACTCAAATGGTTAAAGAGATCAGGGACGACCTTTTTGAGCTGGGCCAGAGAACCAACCTCTTGGAGGAAACAACTGATACAATTCTGGAAGCCCAGGAGCAAGACAGAGCTGAAATCACCACTATGGCGGCAAAAGTCTCTCTCCTAGATGACAAAATCGACCACCTGGAAAATATAGATCAAGGAGACACAAAATCAGGGTACACGGGGTGCCAAACACGGTCCCTCACCTGCTGCAATATTTAACAGCGGTGATCTCTAATATTCTTCCAGAAGTAGCTGAGAACTCCTGGGAGATCGAGCGAGCCCATGGAACCCTGGGGGCCGCAAGAAACCAAGAGCTCCCGAAGGACATAATTGTACGTTTCCTGAGGCAAAAAAACAGGGACCTGATCCTTAGCGCCACAAGAAAATTGTTCAACATCAAAGGTCCTGATGGCGCTTCCCTTCAAATTTACATGGACTTTTCCTCACGAACTTTGGAGAAACGCAGAGCAATGAAGCCGGCCCTTGCTATCCTGATTAAGTGGAAGATACAATATAGATGGGGCTTCCCTTTTTCTCTCTCATTCCAACAGCAAGGGACTATTTGACCCACACACCGGAGGAATGTGCCAAACTCCTAGACCATCTTCACCTGGCGGACTCTGCTGAGAGTAGCTCAACTCCAGAGCAGGCACCCAAAGCAAGACCTTCCAAAATCTGGTCATCGGCCAAGAAGTCACATCTGCCTGGGGTGAACAGGGACTCCCAGCTGGCCTTGAGCCTAGACCCTTCGGCCGACCTCCCAAGCACGTCAAGACAAACTTAAGCTTGGACTGATGGACGTTTGCATTTTCTTTTGTCTATCCCGGAAACTTAGCCAATATACTTATTTAGCTTAGTTGATAGAATACATGTTTAGAGTTAAATTAATGGCGGCCTAGGCCGAGGTACCTCGTTGTAATTATATGTTTACATAAAGCCTAGGATTCCCAGCATTCCGTAGCTTAATAGCTACTGCCAACTTACTAGTACCATGGTTGGCTACGAGGGTAGATTAAAATTTCAACCTCTTTATATTATGAATCTAGCAGTAGCTTGAGGTAGTTCTAGCAATGCCTGTTAGAGCCCCACATGGGACTTAAAGCTTAGAATTGTTATGTTAATCTTGTTTATGATAAAGTTGTTGGCAATTTACTTCCTGTTTAGGGGTTTCATCCCAAGAGTTAATGACATCTTTTCCAATGGGAGGGCTCATCTCTAAACATACTGGGGTAACAGCACACCCGGGGTCCCTGCAGACCTCCACACTCCCACATGGCTAACCCTCACTACACATTCACTACCCACAACGTCAGAGACTTTAACTCCCCTAACAAAAGAAGGAAAGCTTTCATTACTTATAGGAAGGATAGACCTGCAGTTCTCTTCCACCAGGAGACCCACTTTGCGCAGGGCAAGACCCCCTCTTTTTTACACAAGGACTATCTGACCTTTTACCCCTCTAGCCAAAAAAACAAAAGGGCAGGTGCTGCGATATTGATCCACAAAAACTTCCCATTTCAAGTTTCCCACAAAAAAAAATAGACAAAGGTAACTTTGTGATTATTACGGGCACCCTGCTCAACACTAAGCTTACCCTGGTGTCAGTCTACGCCCCTACGGTGGCCCCCCATAAAGCTATTATAAATCTACTGGAGACGGTAGACTCCCAGGACACAGGTAAAGTTATTATTGGGGGCGACTTTAATCTGGTGCTAAACCCAGAAGTGGATAGGTCCAAAAAACAGAGGGAGTCTTGACCCCCAGTCAAAATCAAACAAATCAAAAACCTTCTACTGAAACTGGGATTAGTAGATGCTTGGAGGGGACTGCACCCTCAAGAGAGTTTTATTCACCTACACACAAGTCCTACTTGCGTATTGACACATTTGTTCTAGACGCCACATTACTAGAGCAAGCCACATTTTCGGACATAGTCCCCTGCCCATGGTCAGATCATAGTAAGGTCACATTAGGCCTGAATCTTAACCCCAATTTCGAATTGCCTTACACATGGCGGCTCAACGATAGGCTTCTTTCAATCCTGAGTGTGCTAGACCAAATTTCTAGAGAGCGGAGGGACTTTGTTTCCACTAATTTTAACCCTTCCACGGGCGCTGGTTGGTTCTGGGTAACTGATAAAGCATTTATAAGGGGTAGCTTTATAAGGCTAGCCTCATCATACAAAAAAAAAGTGAGAGAAAATTAAAACTTACTGATGAAGGAACTTACCACCCTAGAAAAACAAAACCAACAGCAGCAGTCGGACCTGAGTCGTCAGCGGATTGACACGATTAGACTAGAATTAGATAACATCTTGTCAGCTCAAACAGAGAAGGCCTTAAGGAAAACCCAGAGCAAATTTTTCGCGCAGGCGAATAAGCCGGGCCCCTTATTGGCCAGCAGGCTGAACGCCAGATTCCAACAATCAAGGGTCACCCAAATCAAGACTAGATCAGGCTCAGTCACAATTAACCAGGCTAGGATTCAGGACACCTTCCGAACATTTTACCAGGATATATACACCTTTCAGGTACGGGCGGACGGGGATTCCCCGACTGGCTTTCTCGGGGGGCTGGACCTTCCGATTGTGAGAAACACGGACCTAGATTTACTTAACTCAGATGCAACAGAAGAGGAAGTCAAAGACACCATTAAATCACTTAAACTAGGCGAATCCCCTGGGCCAAGCACGCTTCATCTCTCATAGGCAGGCGGGGGACAACATTAGGAGAGTGCTGAATATTATACACGTAGCCAACCGCTCAAAAAACCCTCTTTGCACCCTAGTCTTAGACATCGAGAAGGCATTCGATTCGTTAGAATGGCCATATCTATTCGCAGTCTTAAAGAAATTCGGTATTAGCGGGAACTTCCTAAATCTTCTTAAAACATACTTCAGCCACTCTGAAACTCCCTGGCCCAGAGAACTCGCTGCTAAACATTCAAAGGGGGACTAGACAGGGCTGTCCTCTTTCCCCAGTCCTATTTGCCCTCGCCATGGAGCCGCTAGCTCAAAGCATTAGGGCCTCCCCAGCGATTCAGGGTCTACAACTGGGTGGCCAAGAATACAAGTGGGTGAGGGGGAGATCAAGACGACAAAACACATATTTGCAACCTACCGAAATCTGTACAAGATCACTCTCTATGTTATGTGCCAACCTTTTACAAGATCTAAGTGAAGAAGATCCTAGATTGGACAGTATTCAGTTATAAGAGCTCCCCTATCCTCCAATGAGAGCACAAGAGATGTGATCGTCAGATTCCACAAAGGTCTTATTCATGAGAGAAGCCAGACATGGCGTTCCTGAAATTGAAGGTCAACCAGCTAACTTTTCAGACTTATCACCTACTATACAAAAGAAAATTCATGAAGACCATTCACACCTCATGGACTTATATAGATTTTTAAAATATTTTATAGAAACAGAAATGATCTAAAAGAAGAATCAAAACTATAGATGAAAAGATTTGTAGTCTATTCTTTAATAAGCGTACTGTAATTAAATGCTAGAGATCACAGGAAAAACAATAATATGCTGAGCTAACCATATGTCTCTTATTTAAAATGGTCTAAAAGAATGCTTTGCCATTATTCAAAATACGGTTAAATTATATTTTATCCCCTAAAATAAATATGGTCTATTCGCTAATCGGGTGAATAGCCTCAGTATACAATTTCTCACTATAAAAAGACAGACAGTCTCTCCTCTGAACGTTTATTGCAAGATCTTAAAATATGCTGTTATGAACAGAAGGGCCCTCTGGACTATTTCGGGTTCATCCGTTATAATATGTGTGGTCAGAAGGTACTAACAACTTGCTTAACAGTCATATCTGGGATATGAGAGAGAGAGTGGGAGCTCTGGAAGGGGGCACAGAGGACTGTTGGCAGAAGCCAGGCCAAACAGAGTCTGGATGGGATTAGCTATCTTCACTGTGCTCTGGGAATGGACTGTGGGCCTAAAATAGGGCTCCAGCTGATTCAAAATGTCAGAGCTAACCACAGACCAGAGGAGGTTATGATCTCTGAGATCCTGCCAAACAGAGACCCATTAAATCCCTTAAAGGGGGACCACATTTCGTATTGTGTGCCCAAGCAAGGAGAGCTGGAGCACTGTGCCCTGACTGGGGTTCCAGGCGAAATGGAATACAGCGCACTGACTGTGGTACAAGGAGATGAAGAAATGGAGTCCCATGCCCAAACCATTGCTCCAGGTGAGCAGGGGTACTGTGCCCAGGCTGCGGTGCAGGGGAAAGTGGAGCCTCCAGTCCAGACCACCATCATGGATGCTGGGTTCAGGATCAGAGCAGTATGTTAGTCCCTGGAGGTATTAGTTTATGGGACTCCCAAGAAAAATGTTTCCCCTCAGACATTGGGAAAAGGAGGGCAATGACTTTTGGAAGGGGGGGGCTAGCCATGTCACTTTAGGAACTGTCACCTGGACTGGGTACCACCCCGGGACCTGTTGGACTGTGTGAACTAATAGGGCCAAGTACTGTTTTGGATGCAGCTGCCCAAAGAAATTGTTTTCCCCAATGGATGGGAAGGGAGGGGGCATGTGCCATGGCCCGGGAAAGGAGAAAGGCAATTGAGCCATGGAGGCTATGCCTAAAATTGTGTGCCCATTGGAATTGGAAGAAATGTGGGGCAATTACAACCATCACACAAGTGAGATCAGTGTGGCTAGAAATTTGTCCGGCAGGACGAATTCCTAGGCCACACTAGGATGGGGGAAACTAGCCGTTATGAACAGAAGGGCCCACTGGACGGCAACGTGGGTGAGGATGGTAGCAAGTTATTAGCCTAGGAGGATGGGCTAGAACTGGGGGGGGGGGGGGGGGGGGTTTAGTCTTTGGTGTGTTGTGTCATCTTTCTGTTTTTTTATATATCTCTGTAACAATAAAGAAGTGGCCTGTCTGATTTTGGACACACTAAACAAAGGTGGTTAAAGTCTGCTTGTACTAATCAAAAGGTACATGGTGTGTGATTCTTAGATCCTAAGAAAAGAGGTCTGATTGTGCCTGTCTCTTCAGAAATGGAGGAAGTAGCAAATATGCCTTCAGAACGGAGTATGTGTGTGTGTGTGTAAATTTTACACAGATTATATATATAATTTTATATTTGAAAAGGGTTTAAGTCTCCTTATCAAGCAACTCAGTACAAGCTCCCTCTTTCTATGCCTGAGGAGAGACAACCATTTCCTCTACAGACATGAACAGGGGGTAAAGATGTTTAGTTACAGATATATATTTCCAGCAGACCTGCTTCTCTACATCCCCTTTCCAATGAGAATGTGCAAGAAACAAGGAGGCAGATAAACAATGTTATAAGGACAAGACAAGCTCTACCAGGGCAGTCCCCATAGCACATCCTCAAGCCTCTCCCATCCTCTGGACACTTGAAGGGGATAAAGTGTAGAATCTGCTGAAGTCTGAAACCCTAAACTACACTGTAAGATTTAAGAGATGCATTGTATTTTTGTGTCTAATAACTGCTATTTACTAACTAAAACTAATGGAACACTAGTACGAGCATTACAACAGCCCTTTAATATTATGTTGTACACACACAAAAAAACCCACATGGTTAGGAGAAACCCTTGCTCAATACAGTGTTTAAGAAGTCAAAATGTTAATGGTTGGGACCCACAACTGCTCACACCATTGAACAGGTCTCTTTGACTTGACACCAAGTGCTGCTGCGATTACGCTTCACATGTGATAAGATTAATGAAATCAACAGATCCATGAAATTCCTTAAAACCACTACAATAGGTATGTAATTGACTTGCCAACTGTCGTCATCTGAAGAACCACCCCTGTAGATTAGCCTGTCAGATCTTCGTGATAATGACTAATCACTCAACACGGCTCTCAGTAAAAATATCCAGACAATATTTTTTCCATTTTTTTTTTTATTTTGTTGTTTTATAAGCAGATTTCTTTAGCCTTATCTACCAAAAAACTAAAATAAAAAACAAAAATATCATAAAAACTTTCAATGGTGAGAGCACAGGATGAGAGGAGAGAGACTTCACAATGTAGAGAAGTGGGGCATATATAAAAAAGGTGGTTGATGGTGGGGGGGGGGGGGGGGGGGTTGTATTGTAGTAAAGTGGTTCTCAACACAACAGGAGACCAGAAGAGACTCGTCACAGACAAGGGCTGGTCTATGAATGGCGATGGCTGAGAACTACTCTACAATTCAGAAACAGATTTGGAGGGCCCTTCCATACACAACTAGGACATAAGGAGCTGGTGGTAATGGCGGTGACCAGACTCCTGCCCTCTCCACTCAAGCTTCTTCAGCAGTGATGTTGATTGGGCCTTGGGTGAACAGCAACTTCCCGACACAGAAAGGGTTAAATTTGTTCTAGGCTATATCCAATCACAATGCTGAAAAGCATGCCCATACTCTGTGCTGTGCAACATTAACCAGAGAACATGTCAACTCACAGATAGAGATTACGGAAACAATATAGGATACAAGTGATTGTGGTTTAATGTTAAGATATTCACATTGTCTTCTCTCCGCCATGGTACCACTCGCAGAAAGCAAGATGGCAGCACTAAGGCACTCCAAGCTCACATAATCCCAGACGGGGGGACCATATCCATGCCATAGCCTGTGCTTTTTCATTGCACGGTACGTTGGACTCAATGGGTGAGAGGCAAAAAGGAATGACTGGATGTGGGTTTTAGGAATCTTGTAAAAATCAAGGGCGAAACTCCTAAAAATATCTAAAAGTAAAAGGATTTTGGTTTCCTTGTTTAACACTGCCCTACTTTCCCCCCTCCCTGCCTGAAAGATCTGCAGAGCATTACTCCTTTACCCTTCCCTGAAAAATATGCAGGGCATTCCCATAACCCCTTTCCTGAGACCTGCAGAACATTTCTGATGTTGCTCTGTCTTTGCATGCAGAGCATTATTTCTCTATCATAGCTGCTCCCTCCCCACAAGATATGAAGCCCGTACAGTTATTTGGCCCCCCCGTGGTGGGAGGTCTCCCCATCCCCACTTGCTCCTGAATTTCCAGAGAACTTTAGCACAGCGTTCCTCTTAAGAAAAACACAGAAAAGGAGGGACGGAGAGATGCTCTGCAGAGGAGACGGATGCCTGCAGACTTTTCTCCCTCAGATTGTGCTGGTCCCACTGCCAGAATATGGTGGTGCTGGGAGAAGTTCAGGAGGCGATAGTGGAGAAGCAACGGGGTAAGACGGGGCAGGTCACAGGAAGTAATCAGCAACTGGTTTCTTGGAGGGAATTCCTCTGGTCTCCTGGGGGGCCGCTTCAAAAATGATGAACTCTTTCTGTAGGTGTTCGTCTAACTCCAAAATGGCAGCTACATTTCCACATCTAGATAAGGAGAAGAGAGCGTTAGAACGGTAGCCACACCATAAGGATGCACAGAAGCCCATGAAGATAGTGGCGTTACCTGTAACAGTAGTTTGGCGCTGACCACACAGTTAACACCGTCTCATTGAAGTGCCACTTGTAGCCCTCCATGACTAGCTGATGCGCCCGGCAGATCATGTCTATGTTGTTTGCAGCATTAAACTGTGCCACAACGTCACTGCCAAAAAGGTACCCAGCTCCACGCGGGCTCACACCCCATCCAGTCGTGTCTAGAGGAGACGGAAAGAAAAAGGCCATGAGATAAAAACATACTGAAGAGCATTAAAATGAGATTGAGACTTTGGGCTTTAGGGATTTTATAAATATTCAACTTCTATCTGTTACATTTATTGTTGGCTCTGTAAGCCCTTTTTATTAAGATATATCAATTGTTCCCGTCCATATATGCGATATAATCTATACAATTATAGGTTCTTCTCATTTAAAAAAATAAAATAATTGCGAATTTGTGATGTAACGAAAGCATTAGCAATTATGCAAGCCAAGAAGGCAGTATTTTTGAATACTCCATTGTGTCCTGTCTGGTTTTATCACTTCCAATAAGTGGAGAGAAAATTGCTAGACGTAAGTGATAAAACCAGACAGAAGGATAGAATAGGATATCACTGAATTTGACACCTACCATTTCTCAGAAGACAGCTTGCAACAGCAAATTCAAACCCAGCTCCTCCAGAAATGTAAACTCTCCTCACACAATTAACAAAATTATCTTGAATACCTCCAGCATAAGCTTCAAAGTTATTTTTCAAATAAAAACTAGTTTTAAAGGAATATGGAATTCTTCTTGATTTTACCAGTTATGTGATATACATTTATATATAGTTACTTTATTTTGTATACATTTGCATCTATTTTATATGGTTGAGAAATACTTAAATCTTTTTTTTTTATGCCTAAAATCAAATAAATAGCCCCTGTAACGGTCTGCACTCTGCAGCTCAGACTGAATAGGACTGGGTGTGCCATGACTCACATTAAATAGTCAGTGACCATTTCTCAGCAATATACGGCAAAATGCTGCTGACAGTTCCCGATAGGACAGGACTCTACACATCTAACCCTACAGAGTCTGTGTCAGCATACACTGAAGAGCATACATGGACTATTTGTTTCATTAGGCAGTGAAACCAGAGGTTATAAGCACTTCTTAATAAAATATATAACTCTATAGATACACAGGGATATGATATAACTAGTAACATCCAGAAACCTTCCATACCCCATTAAAGACAGTTTCCCTGCTTAATTAAGCTCTTATGGTTCAAAGATCAAACATTTTTTAGCTGTACTGTATTAAAAAAAAAATAAAAAAAATGAAGGAGCAGAAAGGTCTTTTGTGGATTAATCATAGAACTTTTTTTTTTTTTTTAAATGCATGGTTTCAGTGTGCATGATCACCTTCTGGATCGGACCACAGCAGGTCACACATGGGTCCATCATGAGGCACTTCTTGCTTGCGATCGATAGTTCGGATCTGATCAAGGGTCTGGATAGAGGGAGATAACCCACCGTGTACACAGAAGATCTGGGGAAAGAACATTCATTACACACAGAACATTTAAAATTCCCATCCAGAGCTTTGATCACAGTTCAGTATTAACATATGTAAAGATTGGCATTGAAAATAGGAATATATACATTTTGTTTTTTTATCATTCAGAAAAGAAAAAAAAAACATTACATTTTAAACATATTCAACATTCATACCAGACAAGGGATAGCTGTTCCAAGTCATAGCTGATGCAGCAGAGACCTTATAGTGGCTGCTATGTGACCATATCTGAAAGCTCCCAAGCGGGCACTGCAGATCCGTTGCCTACAACACTACTCATTAGAAATTTTTAGAAGGTCAAGTAACTAAAGAGACCATAAAAACAAAGACAACATAATTTTTAAGGTACTGAGAAAAAAAATGCAATTCTAAAGATGGTGGTCCTTCCTTCTGTGCCCTCACCTTGCCATCAATGATTGCAGACAGGCTGAGGTAGTCAAAGATCTCCGTACAGTAGCGCCAGACTGTCACCGAGCCGTACTTGCGCAGACACTCATCGTAGAAACCGTACACTTGCGTGATCTGCCGGCTCTCGTGGTTTCCGCGAATTAGAGTGATCCTGTCAGGATAACGGACCTGCAGCATAAGATATAAAATAATGCAGTCATCTACTTCTCAAACATGCATCCCTGTCTCAGGTCTTGGTTAAAGGAGCACTGCAGATCAACAAAGACACTTTGAACACTCCTGTCACATAGAATTTCCACTAATATGTCAAGTATCTCTCCAGGGCCCTGCAAATCCATCACAATTAATATATTACCAATTAAAAATTGATTTTTTTTAAAAATCTGAGTATAAGCAGGTAAAAGTCTAAGTAATAACCCTTTAAGCTGGTCTATTCCTCCAAATTCTTCTATTCCAGGTGTGATCACAGTATTGTCTCCTAATTTGATTTAAATGATACCGCCAACATACCCAAGAACGGACAAAGGGTTCTCTAGCAGTTTGTGCAATTGACAAAATCAGAATCCGGCTCCTGGACACCCAACATCATTAGAGGGCCATTGTGGTAAAAAAAAAGTTTAATTTACCCTAGTTTAATTATTTTATATACAATTAATCGGCTGTGGAATCTACCGTTTTAGTTCTGAGTGATCTGCTTCTTGTAGGTGGGAGTAGTCTGAATACACAAGACATTTGTATTTGCAGAATGAAAAGTTGGCATATACAGCTCACAGTGCTATCAAGTCTAATGGAAAGCTCATTAGTTTACACAGACAATCTTTTGAAACAAGCTGCAAGAAGCAGTACATAAAACTGAGGGTGGCAATAAAGAAAGATTGCTTTAAAAAAATAAAGTGAAAAAAGTGAAGGTTGTATTTTTTTTTACTTTTTAAAAACACAACAGTGGTCCTTCAAATCTGTTTCAGGTCACGTACCTTTAATGCAAGGAGAAGTAGGAATGTTTCAACGCTATAGAAGCCGCGATCTACAAAGTCGCCCATGAACAGGTAGTTTGTTTCAGGGACATCACCTCCAACCTGTAGGAAAGAATTCATGGAAATAGTTAGGACTTTAGATATATTGAGTATATTCATTGGGCCTGGAAGATAAAGTATTTAAAAAGTGACAAGAACATGTCTCCATGGGCATCTCTCGCAAACCAGAATAAAACAAGTAAAATAGAGGACTCACCCTGAACAACTCCTTGAGATCATAAAATTGACCGTGGATATCGCCACAAACCTGTGAAATGGAAAATGCTTAGTCATAAAATGATATACCAAATGTATATTTAATGATCACATGACAGCAGATATCTAATACTTAACCAGTCTAATCACCCCCAAAGTCAGTACTTTCATTATTAGTCATTATAAACACGCACTGACAGATTGTATACAGTTCTTCCAAACCCCTCAATCCCCATCCCCATTGTTTATCAGCCAATACACATTTATTTCTGGGATGCCAGCAGCAAGTTATACACATGGATTATCCCATTATTGGTAGGTAGCTTGTTTTGGTAAAAGCATTAAAGTATTTAATGATCAAAGACTGAACCTTGAGTGTAATTTATTTTATGAGCAATTATAAAAATATAAAATGATGAATTAGTGATGCCAACTTAAAACACCTAGCTTATGTTATTTGGGCATTACAATGGTCCCTAAAAAATGAAAGGAAAACACTGAATCCCGATTAGTTTTAGGTAGTTTCACATTTCCACCCCACTCACCGTGACGGGGGAGTCCACTCGCTGCACATTGCTCTCTTCTACCAGGATCTCTCTGCAAATAAACAGACAGTTTTTGAGGTTTCATATGAGATAAAATACCAGCAGTGAATACTCTAAATACCAAGTCATACCGAGCTGGACTGACTACTTGTAGTGGGATGTGAGGGTGAATGTACAGCTTATGTGGAAGTGCCCGATTATCTATATAAATGGTGCACACATATAGATAACAAGGAGATGAACAGAATCAACATTCCCATAAAAACTATAGCACAAGTGAGGTCCCAGGCGCACACGCACGAGATTCATCAGATCGTAAATGCTGTCTGTGGGTATGTCTCTTGTGCACAACCCTCTGCTTGGAATATGCTACAAGGAGCCATGTGTAAGGTGGTATTGGAGCAAAGGCATGGTGGTCTCATTTGCATGTCCCTGTCTAGTTCCCCAGAGTGCAGTATAATCACTAGGTCTTGGAATTCAGAGTATTTTTTTTTACTTCATTGTTTATCTGTATCACTGGAGCGCCGATATAAACCCTGGTATTGGTGGGCTTGGCCTGCTGATACTCACCTCGCCTTGGCGCACAAGGCCTTCACCTCGCTCTCCTTAATGAGCTCACAGCGTCTCAGCTGTTCTATCTGACGGTCAAGGTCACTGATTTCAGTCATGGCTCCTCCAAAAAAAGTCTTGTACCTGATGGGAAGATAAAGGCAACATTGACAACATTGTATAGCCATCTTAAAGACGCTCTCTTCCCTCCTTGCCTATTACTTTCTTCATGGATAGCCGCCAACCCCTAGTCCCCATAATACAGCTCTGAGGAAGTGATGTTACAAACACAAAATGGTTTCCTATACTCCCTATGTAAAAAAAATATTTTTGAAAAATCTAAAGATTTGATTTGGTACATACTACAGTATTTAAAGGACCAAGTGCCGCAACTCCTTTCTTGAAATGCAGCACTTGGTCCTTTAAATAAAATTGGTAAGATTAATTCCTCTGAAATATTGTAGGCTTCTATCTTGTCCTCTGACCTTCTGTCCCACTCAGTGCAAGATCACTAGCTGCTTGTATTTAAGGTAAGGACACTCACTACCCAGCAGTACCACAGTGCACAAGGCTCATAATTTGCCTTTAGTGTTTACTTTCGGATACGGACACTTCAAGGAACAAGAACAGACAGCCAGAATCCCTGCACGGAGGGAGCGGAAGAAACATATAAGTGAGTCAAAGATGGATAGACAGAACAGCAGAAAAAAATACTAAGAAAACCAAACAGTGAATTTTAATACACACACGATTTCAAGCCTGGCAATGCCGTTTGCCACACAATGCGACGCTATGGCCTCTCTGACCACCTTCGGTACTCATTGCGAGCCTCACCCCCTGTATACGTTACAGGCCCCGAGATTAGCAGCTTCTCCACTCGTTGCCGTTTTTGGCAAGCCACAACTTTCCTGATTTGCAATGATCACCTTTGGCGCTCATCGCGAACCTATCCCCCCCCCCCCCCCCCCCCAAATGTACTAATGCCATTTGCCACACAATGCGAGTCTGTCTCATCTTAGCACCTTTGGCGCTCATTGCGAGCCTCCCCCTGCGTGGCTTTGGCTCTTTTTCATCCTGTTACGTTTTTTTGGTCGCCATTTTTTCCCTTTTACCCCGATTTTCGCTTGTGAAAAAAAAAGCCAAATATGCCTCAAATTAACTTCAGACCTCACCTCACAGGCTTCCTGGCTCTCCCCCTGTGCTGTGTAAGTTCATTTTAGCCATAATTGGGGTTTTTTGCTGGTCTTTCCAGTTCGGTCTTTAAATTCGTAATTTAATGCAGCCCCGCAACTGCAGACCTCGCTCAGTTGCATCTATGAGCTTCGTCCTAAATACCCCGCATTGCAGGCCAAGTCCTACGGGCCTATCTCTGAGCACCTGCAGCACTTAACGCGAGCAATGAAAGGAGCACCTTAGGCACACATTGCAAGGCCGCAATTTTTAACATGGTGCGTCAGACAACCCGCAATTACCACAACTATATGTGCGATTCATTCAAAGGCTTTTATTAAAATGGTATTTTATGATTTCAAGCTGCTTGCTTTAAAGCATCCCTTAAAAAAAAAAAAAAAAAGAGTACCGAAAGCTGTTTACACATTTAAGTTACCTTAAATTTTTTTACTGTAAATTACTCAGCATGGGGTTTGTGGTTTCTTAATATTATAAGGCTCAATATACTCATTTATGGTGCATAGTACTTTATTAGAGTCGGGAAAGGTAACTACATGATTGCACTGGGCAACTTTGTTTTTGTGACGACAAACAAGCAGGTTATTTCTAATTGGCGTATCAACACTACAAATGAGGAAGCATCTCATTTATATAATGCCACACAAATGCTGAACATATTGGGAATCGCTTAAGACAAATGGATAGTATTTTTCATGCTCCAAATCTGATTTTGAAAATGACAAAGTCCAGTAAATAATTGAGCCATAGGTGGAAACCAATATGAAGGTCCTTTATAAGATAGGAAATAAGGGACCAGATAAAATGCCCCAGTCCTGCACAGGTTATGTGGGGACAGCAGGGTAGGTTGGATTTACACAACACACAGTAAGACCCAAACACTGCCGGCCCAGCCCTCCATTCATTCCACATGACTGAGAGACTTTTGTTCAATTGCACTGAACAGTACAGCAAACAGTTTACAGAAAGCTCCATAGTACATGCCTGATAATATCCAGCCACAGTGACACTGCACAAGCTTTATATACCATTGATCTACTTGTGATAAACCTAAGTGACCACACACACAACCTGGCCAAACTTAGCCTTTAAGTTCCACTTTATTCAGAACTGGGCCATCACATGGGAAAGAGTCAGGTTCTCAGGGGTGTCCGAGTGACCCCTTCAGTGGTGAGCACAGGCAGATAATGGCTTGACAAGGCAAAGATTACGGACCAGCAGAAATGAGAATACCAAATGATGTCATGCAGGAAAATCAATATTGAAATATAATAGAGTTTAAAATGCATTTTTAGAACAGTTTAGAGAAAGATGTGGACACGGCACAACTTGTATGGACTGGTTACAGTAACAAGTATGAATCTAAACTTTTCTACTTAAGACTTAAGACTTAAAGATGATCTCCACTGTCCCTCTCCTTTGTAATATCTGCTGATGGGACCTTTACAGTCGCACAACTAACTCGCATCAGATCCAGATGTGGTCCCTTCCAAGCCATAAAGCCAGCCTAAGTCTTGGAATGCAACATGTCCAGGTTGTACAGCATCATACAGAGCCCTCCCTGCCAAGTCCTAGAGCCATGACCTCCCCGCCATGAATAAAAACCATTGGGATCATATTGTTCCTTTGTAGTTGTGCTCAAGTTAATATTAAACTGTAATTGCTGCACAAGGAACAAGATAAACTAATACAGAGAGGCTTTGATGTGATAAGTCACAGGTGTTACATGGCACATATACCAAATATGGTATAGTTTAAAACTAAATATTTAATCAGTTTGACATTACATCCCCCCCCCCCCCCCATTTTCCAACAGCAAGTTTACATTGAAGTTGCAATTTTTGCCTGTCAATCAGCCTTTTATTGTATTACCACGAAGGGGAGGGATATCTTGCTAAATGAACATGACTGTCAATAGTTGCTCATCACCTCCTTGGGAAATAATTGCCACTGCCTTTAGTAAATTGTTTCCCAGGAATCAATATAGCCCCTTAATATGCTTACACATGTGGGAGAAAACGTCCAGGTGCTATAATGGGAACTTGGCAATACAA
Source organism: Discoglossus pictus (assembly GCA_027410445.1). Taxonomy (NCBI): domain Eukaryota; kingdom Metazoa; phylum Chordata; class Amphibia; order Anura; family Alytidae; genus Discoglossus; species Discoglossus pictus. The sequence goes on along the minus strand of CM050172.1, from coordinate 23,248,904 downwards.
AGTGGCAGGGCTTACATTAGGAATCATGGCAATATAAGACTACAGTGGTTCTAGAGGATCATTCTAACATGAACTTAATGTTTTAAAATTAAGAAAAAAAAATGTTTTCTTCCATTGAGTCACAGTATAAAAGTCTAAAGTCTAACTAGGGAGTACAGCTGCCCCTCACCGACGAGGCCCAATGAAGGCCGAAACATACGTCTGGGGTTTGCCGTTTCTCCTGGTCAGGGTAGAATTGCCTGGTATTTCAGGGTTGGATAACTAGTGAGTGAGACCAGATTGATATAATACATGATATTTCTCCCTGTAACCAGACCTACTTCAGCGTTGTTTGTTCTCAGATGAGCACCTCTGACTCTTAGAACAATAAATAATGCCTTTGCAGGGCTTTGAGGGGACTCACAACACAATGGCTGTTTGTGTGAAACGTCTACATTTCTGGAGAGTTATGGCTGCATCACATGATGCAAGGTGTCTGTGTCTAGGTTAAGGATGGTGCAAATTAAATCTTATCCAGTTATCAAACAGACTGTGGACTTCTGCCTGTTCCCTATCCCCAAACCCCTCCTACAGATAACTACAAGCACATACACACCCATTAACCAATTCTTAGGATGTGGTTTAATAAACACAAAATGGATTACTGTACTCTAAAATTAAAATTTTCCCAAAACATGTTTTAGGCCCATTGACTACTAAGGAGTTGATATTGTTAGTTTGAAGAAAAAAAAAATAGTTTTGTCAAGTATGCTCCAACCCTTCAACTCTTTCATGTTCAGTTAAAAAACAACGACTATTCAAAATGAATCTCACGGTCAAAGACTAAACGTAGCTGCTGCCAGTATTCACCCACTACATCAAAGCAGCTGGCACGAGCCGTTACTGTGGGTGCAGCCTATGACTGATGGTTTATCCTCCAAACAGATATCAGATGGGTTTTAAAACCCTTCAGGCTTATCAGTGAAATCCCTCCCCTTCAACCTTATCAGGGTGGAGACAATCTGTTCAACTGGGAACAGTTTTAAAGGATGCAGAAAAGGCTAGTTTGTGCATAATTCATATGTTCAAAATCGTACAATTGCAACTGGTTATAATCATAAGTTACAAGTGGCTGTGCCTTATAACGCACATACAGTTATTTAATGTACAAATGGAATCGTTCCATTCTTAAATGTCTGTCACTATTACTGTTTTTTTTTTGGGGGGGGGGGGGGGGGGGGGGTTTATAACTGGGCACACTAGTCCAATACCCCACTGCTGATCTTGCTATTGATAATTACTATCTATAAAATTATCGCAGAGAATCTGTCAATAACCAACATCTATATCATTTAGTGACCTTCCATTTTCTGAATACAACAAATTGTAATTGTGTTTATTTTATGTGCACTTTCCATTCTTCTGTCACTTTAAGATAACATAGGGCAGAGGGAGGAACAAATACACTAAATATCACAAAGAGCACAAATTATAGAGCTTAGCACCCCTAATGAGATGTCCTACAAGTTACCAAACCCTCCTTTAAGAGGATCAGAGCAATCCAACCCAGCAACCCCAGCAGTAAAGCCAGTACCCAAGCAGGTCAGAGTAATCACAGATAACGGACACGGCTTAATCCCGTCCCTCTAGTCCATGGCAAGTCTCCATAGCGCACACTGACAGAGGGGATTTCATTCAGATCAGCGATTCAGAATGGCCTACTTATTACAACAAGAAGCCAGCAAGCCGGACGGCAGGAGTCTGGAACTAAAAGGAATCTATACCGCTCTATAGGTGTGAAATGAAGCAGGACAATGTAAAACAAATGGGTGGGTTACATTTACTGCAGAAAGGACAAATATGCATATAAATAAATATTTAACTATTAAATTAGTCTGTATTAAAAATACTGAAACTGCTAGTTAAGTGAACTTGAAATAGTTGGACATTTAAAGAACTACCGTATATGAAAATATTCTTATTATCCTTTATTTGTAAAGCACCAACAGATCCCTAAAGACATTATCCCCCCTCCCTCCCCCCCGAGCGCTATGGGAGACAGAGCATGCCCAGTTAGTATAGTTCATACTACCCATAACAAATATGTAATTAACTCTATTTGTCCAACTGGGAGAAATAGTCATGTTATCCAGGCATTAGGAGGAATTATTTATTTTACATTTAAATACCCAACGACCAATCTCTAATACCAATACTAGCTTTCTAAATAAAACTATAGTTCGGGGGTTGTCAAAAAAAAAATGTATCTTAAACTTGGGACCCAACCACACAGGGTATGGATTATATATAATTAGGATCCAACAGTAACATGTTAGGAGCACAGGCTCCATTCGTGACTCCCCGCTGTAATTAGTTATGTGTACTCTCCCTGTGTCACATACACACACGGCATACAATGGAGGATTTACACCATGTACATGTCTTATAAGATCCTCAGAGCAACCAAGACACTTTCTCCCAAATGTGTTTCAATTTGCTTAAGATTGAAGAAGATTTTTTACAGTGATACCTCGGCACCTGCTGCTGGCTTCAAAACTTGTCATTTCGATAAGGAAAAAATGCTTTGGCGTGCGAAACTTGCTAAAACCTGCATGAGGATACATCGCGTTTCTCCAGCAAAGTAGCTCAGTACTCATCATGCCTTCCGGAAACAATTAACGAGTACCGAGGGACCATGGTATCTTATTTATGTGCTTCTTTACATTAAATTTAAAAACATGGCTGGTTTTACACATTACAAAATCTGCATGGAAAAAAAAATCTGTTTAAAGGTCAGTGAAACTATCAGGAAGTGAGTACAGTATACCTTAGTCTGCAGATGTCAAATAGTTAAGCATGTGAATATGTTTTTGTGCTAGGAGTCCTTCATTTGAGAGAGAGGGGGGGGGGAAACACGCCAACACATTATCAAATAGCAATCCACTATTGAGTACTTCAAACGAGCAAGCCATAGATATTACACATCAGTGGTTTTTTAAGTCTGGGCTCTACAGATCCCGGGGCAGGTTCTCCTAATATTTTAGTGCTGCTCCCTAATTATTTTCTGGTTATAACTATATTTATACATTGTCCAACCCCTGGCTCCCAAGTTCCTTGCTATAAAGGCACCGCGCACACCTACAGCGCGTCACTCCCCCAGCCTGGGAGCGTCTTGGTGCACGCTGGGTCTGATCCAGCATTCCTCTACAAGATTTACATATATTTGCACTAAACTCTGTGCTGAGGCCTCCAGCCACACAAACTGCAATATCAACAGAAATGTCACAAAAACATCCCAATGTATTTACTGTCACTCACAAGGTACTTAATGAAATGCAAGTAAAATGGAAGATGCCAGGGTTATAATCCAACCCCATAGATTGGAGGGGATATGATATGGGACCATAGATTAGGAGCGTGAGGGAAAGTAAATCTAATGGGCTAACAAAGCAACCCCAAGCTTGGAAGGCCACTGTAGTCCTATAGTTAAGTTGTTTTTGAAGGACTATGGGCAAAAAGGCCTGTAAACTGAATACAGTGAAATGATGATATTGGGTAAAGACTATTAACTACTTGATGTGGGAGGAGACTATGACATGCTGAGGAGACTCCTATCTGCATTATAGAAAAAGGGGCAGCTATAGCGCTTTAATAGAGTAATAGAAAGCACGTTAGTTTACAAGGACTGCAGCAGAAAGAGGATAATACAATGGGGCCCTCCAGTAGAAAATAAGTGAAATATTTAGTCTTATTAATGTCTGAAAGCATTATCACCTGTTATCGAGGTTACTTATTCAAAAGACAGGAAGAAAAAAGTTGCACACAGTTTAAGTTTCAGATATGGTATAAACTAAAATTTATAGATATCAGCAAATACATAGATAAATAATAACACGCCCCCCCCCCCCCCCCTTAAGGACCTGCCCATTATCAAAGCACGGCAAGGATGCCCATAAGGGTGCCAGTCTATGCCTGGGGAGGGAACCACAAAGGCTGACAGGTAAACACAACAAACGTTTTGATGCAGGAAGGCGCATTGCTTCTCATAATGTCTAATGGATAAAGTACTTGTTACAGGGTTGGAGCCCCTGCTGTGGCTAAGGGTATAACTAAAAAGGGACATGGAATATTCCTGGGTGTCACTAGATACAATAAAGTACATGAAAGTAAGTGTATACACGGGTATATTATAAGTGCTGAAAAAGCTCTTTTTTCTGTTTACAATCATAAAATCTGTACCTGTTTGGGTCTGCCCTCTGTAACTCGTGAATACACATACTGTAAAGTGCAGGGTTTGAAATTAGCCTGTCAGTGACTGCTCAAGCAGCGTGTGGCAGAATGTAGCCATAGATTGGTTAATATGAAACAGTGCAACCCCTGTACTTAGAAGTGCACTGTCTTCATGAGCTGCACAGGGGAGAAAGCAGTTCTGAACTATGTACGATTTTAGAGCTATTGAGTACTTCTTAATAAAATAAAGTATATAAAAAGCATTTTTACACAGGGATAATATATAACTAGAGAAACATACCATGTTCCTTTAAACAGGTAGAAAGCCGTACATAGTATTTGATTAGAAAGCAAATAAAATGTTGATGCTTTCGCTGGACCCTGGAGAGATCCATGATTGAAATTGTGAGGGGGATATTTACATTTCAGGAGAGTTAGAATTGCATTGAATGGTGCAATGTGTCTCCCTCTAGGCCAGTGGGAGGGAGGGGTGTAGTGTCAATTTCAAACTTATCCAGTTAGCAAACAAAAGCTCTGCACTTCTGTGTGTTTCCACCTCCAACCCCTCATCCATCACTGATAGCTACAAACACACACCCTCATCAACCAGGCCTCAGGATGTAATGCAACACAGAGATTTAATGTCCTTATAAATGGAGACAAGTCTTTCTTGAAATGCAGGGGGGCTCTGAGCCATAAAATGGCAAATTAGACTTAAAATGTTCTCTTGCAGTGGAAAATTAAATATCAACGATTTTGAATTTGCCAACACCATAAAATGTGAAGGATTCATAAAGAAGTGTGTTGACATATTTTAACATTTGTGCTTTAAAAAAACAAATGTTTTCAGCAAATTAGAAAGAGCTGAACTCGCTATTAACATGAAGGAATAAGGAAACTTGTCATTTATATATGATTCTAAGGAAATTATATGTTACGTGAACTAAACTGTCAGCGCTTCTTTACAAAGTCAATCATTTTAATGTTAAGTGAAACGATCAATACAAGAAAAACACGATGGTCCAAAATACCATTATTGCGAGAAAATTGTTATGAAGAGTCAGTGACACACAAGCTTTCTGGTTAAAAGAAAAAAATATGTCAATTAATAAGCTTGGGCCCAACAGTGTAGGACACGGAGACATCAATTCTAGGCCACCAATGCATATTTGTAAAGAAAATAAGCTACAACAGCGCCATTTTGTTATTACACCAAAGTATTCCCCTCATACCAGGAGCCTGGTGCTCCCAGGTCTATAGTATACACTCACCTTTGCACAGAAATATGGCTTTATCTCCTAAAAATCCCACTTCAGGGACAGCTATATCCAATGTCCCCGAGCACAAGTATATTGAAATATAAACTCACTTTAAAATATGAATTAAAGCCAACCTTAATATGATACCAAGCTAACTGATTATTGTGTAAGAGCTGACACAACAATGGGTCTGCACCCAAGAAATAAACATGGCCCCAGCACTGTGGCATGACCTGAACAAAACATCTCAATCTAAACCAGATTGAGAACTTCATGTCTCTTCATGACTTGGGGCAGAAGGTCCAGACGGGAGACATGACAGTGGTGCTGGTCTTTGGCAACATCCATAAGGAGAATATCTGGCAACAAGGGTCCTATGGACTGGGATCCAAACAAAGTATCTGAATGTTTACCGTCTTCTTCCACACAACAACAACTGGGAACCAGAAATCCCGGCTGCAGCCGCTGCCTTACTCTTCTGAACATGTACTCCCAAACTGCAAAGTAGTTAGTGATGGGGGAGGGGCTTGCAACCCCCCAGGGCTCCAAGCTAGTTTGGTTATAAGGCACCAATATTAACCTGCAGTGATCCATCAGATCTAGCTGTACTGTCCGAGGGTTTAGCAATCCAGTCGTTATCAGCCGCTCTCCTGTATCAGGCTGAGAGCTTCCTGTGGTCAGAAATGTAGTCGGACCTAAGACCATGACTACAAAGCAAACCGCACATTCACCAAACACCTGCACATGTCCCCCTATAATTGTAAGTACACCACCTAAAACTAATAAGGAGCTGGATTTATCAGGCCCTGATCAACTGATTCAGTGTTTAATAAAAGTATTTACAGACAAAGGAGCCAGGAAGTCAACAAGTCACAAACATGCTCCCCCCGGCTGTTTACTTTTGTTTACTCACTACAGGCGCATACCAACCCTGCTCTGGGGCTTTACAAGGTGTTTGCTGACTATATAGACATGTTCTAATGTCCTGTATAAATGTATGTGAGGGGATAACAAATGTATAGAAAACCAAGGAGCCAGAAAACCAACCCCCCACTAAACAATAAGAACCAGAGACTAAAGTGTGAAAAAAAAAGCCATCATATATCCCATGAAGTTACTCCTGGATCATTATATATACTTTCTTGAAGTATAAACATATGTATATACTTTATAAACCCATCAGGCTCCTAAACTAGTGGCAAATGTATGAAAGTTAGGAGCCAGTCAGATTAGTTAGGAGTCAGACAGAATGGATAGGAGTCGAGTTATGAATTACTTATTGAATAATTTGTATAATATCTAAACATGTAGGAGCCAGCAGTACGATATATGGCTCTATGGCTCCTGGGATTTGTAGAGCTATGTACTTAATTGGCTAAACAGACAAGCCCTGGATGTTTCCTATATTACATCTCTATATATATATAAAGAGGAAATCTTATGTTCTTGATAAAAGTATGCACGGGAAGCCTCCAGGTGCCAGGCGCGCTCACGTCGCAATGTACTAGTACACCAGAACCCCCTAACCCACTTACCGGCCCTAACCAGAAAACCCTTGACCACTTACCGGGCACTTAGACACAGCTAGATCGGGAAGTCGGCGGCACAATTCCCAGCGCTTCCTAAGCGTACATATAACAGGATAGGTCCAACTGATCTATACACCCCCGACAGAAAACATATCTTCCCTTTATCCTGGAGGAACTGACAATCTAGAAGAGGGGGCTTTCATTCTAAAGGGGGAACTGGGAAGCCGGGGGTTAAACAGAGTTATTCCAAACCCCAACCTTTTACACACACATGTATGTACACACAGGATGATAACAGGACATCCAGTGACAACAATTTGCTTTATAGACCTTGGGCTAAAAGACCCCAAGATTGGATTTTTTGTAAAAACTATTATTTTATCTTAGATTACTGCAGGACTTAAATCCCAGGAGTCTGACAAACCCCCAGAAATGTTTTACTACACACACGAGCCAGACCGTGTATACGTTACCTCTGGCTCCTAATACGTCTGCTTACTCTACATATAACTCAGAGCTTGAGAGTAATCCAGGGGCCACAGCTCGTACACTGTCCTCCTGGCGCCTATATACTATACCCCACTACCTGGCTCCTAAGGGAAGGTCAGACTGGGCAGAGAGGTACCAAGTAGGTGGCTCTAAGCCAGGTGAGAGGAGCCATCGTACACATACCGATAACTAAACACACCCCGTGCCCCTCACAACCCCCCCAGTCCCAGGGCCTGTCACACATGCGCACGGCCCGCCGCACCGGTCTATATCACGCCCTAGGCCCACAGCCCTGTCACACAGGCGCACTACCCGCTCTATATCACGCCCTAGGCCTGTGCCCCCTCACTCCACTAGGTCCAGGCCTGTCACGCATGCGCACTGTTCGCTCTATATCACGCCTCAGGTCGGTGCTCCCCTCACTCACCCTCGCTCGGTGTCCTTCCTGCTCCCCGGGGGTCTCAGTGCCGCTGTGTTTGTATCGGTATATCTCCCCCGGGCCGCTCCTCCGCCACCTCCCTCCGGAGAGTCTCCCGCTTCCTCCTCCACACACACCGAGCGAGCAGACAACGCGAGAGCGTGACGTAAATGCCGCGTGACGTAAGTACGTTCCTGCTTCCCCCTAGCAGGCCTCAACAGAATGTGCGCGCGCGAGACTGTAACACCCACTGCTGCCTGGCAACCGCCTGCAGATACAGGAGGGACGTTTTGTTTTATAAACTTTATTGACAACATTACAGCATGCACAAAATGTGCACAATGGCAGTGTTGTCTATCTTTGTATAGATAGGTAGATAGATAGATAGATAGATAGATATACATAGAGATAGATATACATAGAGATAGAAAAATAGATCATTATACATAGAGCTAAATAGATGGATATACATAAAGCTTGAAAGATAGATATACATCACCTATATAGTTGTGGATCTTGCGATGTTGGTAACGTTTGTGATGTTCGTCATGCTGTTGCCAAAGCGAGGGACACAACCGCAAGCGTCACAAAGTGATGTGAGCCGGTGTCACAGTCGAACTGTGAGGCGAGCCAGTGGGGCAGTACTTAGGCTGCAATGAGCGCCAAAGGCACGCAACCGGGCACAAGCCGAAGTCGCTCATCGCAGGGCTTCCGTCATTGTTGACAGGCAAGTTCCTATTAGAGATAGAACAATAGTTATACCTAGAGCTAGAAAGATAGATATACATAGAGATAGAAAGATAGATATACGTAGGGCTAGAACGATAGATATGCGTAGGGCTAGAAAGAAAGATATACGTAGGGCTAGAAAGATAGATATACGTAGGGCTAGAAAGATAGATATACATAGAGATAGAAAGATAGATATACATAGAGATAGAACGATAGATATGCGTAGGGCTAGAACGATAGATATGCGTAGGGCTAGAAAGATAGATATGCGTAGGGCTAGAAAGATACATATACATAGGGCTAGAAAGATAGATATACGTAGGGCTAGAAAGATAGATATACATAGAGATAGAAAGATAGATATACATAGAGATAGAACGATAGATATACGTAGGGCTAGAAAGATAGATATACATAGAGATAGAAAGATAGATATACATAGAGATAGAACGATAGATATACGTAGGGCTAGAAAGATAGATATACGTAGGGCTAGAAAGATAGATATACGTAGGGCTAGAAAGATAGATATACATAGAGATAGAACAATAGATATACCTAGAGCTAGAACGATAGATATGCGTAGGGCTAGAAAGATAGATATACATAGAGATAGAACGATAGATATACGTAGGGCTAGAAAGATAGATATACGTAGGGCTAGAAAGATAGATATACATAGAGATAGAACAATAGATATACCTAGAGCTAGAAAGATAGATATACGTAGGGCTAGAAAGATAGATATACATAGAGCTAGATATATATATATATATATATATATATATATATACATAGAGACAGAAAGATAGATATACATAGAGATAGAACGATAGATATACGTAGGGCTAGAAAGATAGATATACATAGAGATAGAACAATAGATATACCTAGAGCTAGAAAGATAGATATACGTAGGGCTAGAAAGATAGATATACATAGAGATAGAACGATAGATATACCTAGAGCTAGAAAGATAGATATACGTAGGGCTAGAAAGATAGATATACATAGAGCTAGATATATATATATATATATATATATATATATATACATAGAGACAGAAAGATAGATATACATAGAGATAGAAAGATAGATATACGTAGGGCTAGAAAGATAGATATACATAGAGATAGAACGATAGATATACGTAGGGCTAGAAAGATAGATATACGTAGGGCTAGAAAGATAGATATACATAGAGATAGAACGATAGATATACCTAGAGCTAGAAAGATAGATATACGTAGGGCTAGAAAGATAGATATACATAGAGCTAGATATATATATATATATATAGAGACAGAAAGATAGATATACATAGAGATAGAACGATAGATATACGTAGGGCTAGAAAGATAGATATACATAGAGATAGAACAATAGATATACCTAGAGCTAGAAAGATAGATATACGTAGGGCTAGAAAGATAGATATACATAGAGATAGAACGATAGATATACGTAGGGCTAGAAAGATAGATATACGTAGGGCTAGAAAGATAGATATACATAGAGATAGAACGATAGATATACGTAGGGCTAGAAAGATAGATATACGTAGGGCTAGAAAGATAGATATACATAGAGATAGAACAATAGATATACCTAGAGCTAGAAAGATAGATATACGTAGGGCTAGAAAGATAGATATACATAGAGCTATATATATATATATATATATGTATATATATACATAGAGACAGAAAGATAGATATACATAGAGACAGAAAGATAGATATACAGAGATAGAATGATAGATAGGGCTAGAAAGATAGATATACGTAGGGCTAGAGATATATATATATATATACATAGAGACAGAAAGATAGATATACATAGAGACAGAAAGATAGATATACATAGAGATAGAAATATAGATATACCTAGAGCTAGAGATATATATATACATAGAGACAGAAAGATAGATATACATAGAGATAGAAATATAGATATACCTAGAGCTAGAGATATATATATACATAGAGACAGAAAGATAGATATACATAGTGCTAGAAAGATATATATACGTAGAGATAGAAAGATAGATATACGTAGAGATAGAAAGATAGATATACATAGTGCTAGAAAGATAGATATACATAGAGATAGAAAGATAGATATACGTAGGGCTAGAATGATAGATATACGTAGGGCTAGAAAGATATATATACATAGAGACAGAAAGATATATATACGTAGAGATAGAAAGATAAATATACGTAGGGCTAGAATGATAGATATACATAGAGATAGAAAGATAGATATAAATAGAGATAGACAGTTACAGATAGTCCCAGGGCTTGTCACATGGTAGATAGAAATATAGATAGAAAGACAGAACAATATACAGAGATAGATAGATACAAAGCTAGACAGATAGATATACCTAGAGATAGATAGAAATACATACAAGGATAATTATACATAGTAAGATAGATAGATATACCTAGAGATAGATAGAAATACATACAAGGATAATTATACATAGTAAGATAGATTGATATACATAGAGATAGATAGACAGATATATACATAGAGATATATAGAAAGATAGGCATACAGTATCTCACAAAAGTGTGTACACCCTCACATTTTTGTAAATATTTTATTATATATTTTCATGTGACAACACTGAGGAAATGCCCCTCTGCTGCAATGTAAAGTAGTAAGTGTACAGCCTGTATAACAGTGTAAATGTGCTGTCCCATCAAAATAACTCAACACACAGCCATTAATGTCTAAACCATTGGCAACAAAAGTAAGTACAGCCCTAAGTGGAAATGTCCAAATTGGGCCCAAAGTGTCAATATTTTGTGTGGCCACCATTATTTTCCAGCATTGCCTTAACCCTCATGGCATGGAGTTCACCAGAGATTCACAGGTTGCCACTGGAGTCCTCTCCCACTCCTCCATGATAACATCACAGAGCTGGTGGATGTTAGAGACCTTGTACTCCCACACCTTCCATTTGAGGATGCCCCACAGATGCTCAATAGGGTTTAGGTCTGGAGACATGCTTGGCCAGTCCATCACCTTTACCATCAGCTTCTTTAGCAAGGCAGTGGTCGTCTTGGAGGTGTTTGGGGTCGTCATGTTGGAATACTGCCCTGCGGCCCAGTCTCCGGAGGGAGGGGATCATGCTCTGCTTCGGTATGTCACAGTACATGTTGGCAATCATGGCTCCCTCAATGCACTGCAGCTCCCCAGACAGATAGATATAGATAGTCCCAGGGCTTGACACGTATAGAGAGATAGATACACATAGAGATAGATCATTTCTGTTAATTTTGCTCTTATACTCAAGGTTTTAAAACATATATATGTATTTCTTTTTCATTAGCCCTTTATTAAGTTGTCATTTTATGCTGCCATGAATAAGGCGATTTTCAGGAGCTGAATGTTTTTAGAAAGTTTAAAATAAATAAAAACAGCCTTTATTTTTTTTTACCTATTATATTCAGTTTCCCTTTAATGGCACCCACAGGATATTTCTTCTGTGAAGGGCACAAGTGGCTAGGAGAGGTAGCGGGTTATCATGTCCATAGAGCAATATTATTCGTTTTTTCAAAGCACCCCAGTGCGCGTTCTAAAAGCGCTCCGACGAAAGCGCTCCCCACAAATGCACACTGCACAAAAAGTGCGCATGCCCGAAGCGCGCCCAGGTAGGTCAGCGCTCATTTAGCACACGCGCCAACGTTGTGATACCAGCAGAAAGCTATCCTCCTCTTGCTGTCTCAACTATCTCCCAATCCCAATTTTTTCTTTCCCCTTAATCCACATTATTTTTATTTCAATGTATACCCTGCCTGATAAATTGACACCCCAATGGCCAGGCGCCTCACCTACACTTCTCCAGCCAGTCACCTGGTGTACAGATGGTCAGATGTGAGGTTCTGGGAGCCGTACACAACTTGGCAGGAGTGGAGAGACAGATGTCAGAGGCGGCGAGAGGGACACAGGGTAGAGAAGAAAGATGAACATGACATGCAATAGTGCAAACAGAGAAAAAGAGACGGGTGCGTAACAAAGAGAGCGACAGGACCTGCCGTGGGGCATACAGGAGGAAGGAAGAGAGGGGAGCACAAGAGAGGGACAGGGCATGGGAAGAGAGCAGAGAACAAGAGAGGCACAGGGCATTGGAAGAGAACAAGAGAGGCATAGGGCATTGGAAGAGAACAAAAGAGGCATAGGGCATGGGAAGAGAAGAGAGAACAAGAGAGGCATAGGGCATTGGAAGAGAACAAGAGAGGCATAGGGCATTGGAAGAGAACAAGAGAGGCATAGGGCATTGGAAGAGAACAAGAGAGGCATAGGGCATTGGAAGAGAACAAGAGAGGCATAGGGCATGGGAAGAGAACAAGAGAGGCATAGGGCATGGGAAGAGAGCAAGAGAGGCATACGGCATGGGAAGAGAGCAGAGAACAAGAGAGCCATAGGGCATGGGAAGAGAACAAGAGAGGCATAGGGCATGGGAAGAGAACAAGAGAGGCATAGGGCATGGGAAGTCAACAAGAGAGGCATAGGGCATGGGAAGAGAACAAGAGAGGCATAGGGCATGGGAAGAGAACAAGAGAGGCATAGGCCATGGGAAGAGAACAAGAGAGGCATAGGGCATGGGAAGAGAACAAGAGAGGCATAGGGCATGGGAAGAGAGCAAGAGAGGCATACGGCATGGGAAGAGAACAAGAGAGGCATAGGGCATGGGAAGAGAACAAGAGAGGCATAGGGCATGGGAAGAGAACAAGAGAGGCATAGGCCATGGGAAGAGAACAAGAGAGGCATAGGGCATGGGAAGAGAACAAGAGAGGCATAGGGCATGGGAAGAGAGCAAGAGAGGCATACGGCATGGGAAGAGAGCAGAGAACAAGAGAGCCATAGGGCATGGGAAGAGAACAAGAGAGGCATAGGGCATGGGAAGAGAACAAGAGAGGCATAGGGCATGGGAAGTCAACAAGAGAGGCATAGGGCATGGGAAGAGAGGCATACGGCATGGGAAGAGAACAAGAGAGGCATAGGGCATGGGAAGAGAGCAGAGAACAAGAGAGGCATAGGGCATGGGAAGAGAGCAGAGAACAAGAGAGGCATAGGGCATGGGAAGAGAAGAAGAGAGGCATAGGGCATGGGAAGAGAAGAAGAGAGGCATAGGGCATGGGAAGACAACAAGAGAGGCATAGGGCATGGGAAGAGAGCAGAGAACAAGAGAGGCATAGGGCATGGGAAGAGAGCAGAGAACAAGAGAGGCACAGGGCATGGGAAGAGAGCAGAGAACAAGAGGCACAGGGCATGGGAAGAGAACAAGAGAGGCATAGGGCATGGGAAGAGAGCAGAGAACAAGAGAGGCATAGGGCATAGGAAGAGAGCATAGAACAAGAGAGGCACAGGGCATGGGAAGAGAGCAGAGAACAAGAGAGGCATAGGGCATGGGAAGAGAGCAGAGAACAAGAGAGGCATAGGGCATAGGAAGAGAGCAGAGAACAAGAGAGGCACAGGGCATGGGAAGAGAGCAGAGAACAAGAGGCACAGGGCATGGGAAGAGAACAAGAGAGGCATAAGGCATAGGAAGAGAGCAGAGAACAAGAGAGGCACAGGGCATGGGAAGAGAGCAGAGAACAAGAGAGGCATAGGGCATGGGAAGAGAGCAGAGAACAAGAGAGGCATAGGGCATAGGAAGAGAGCAGAGAACAAGAGAGGCATAGGGCATAGGAAGAGAGCAGAGAACAAGAGAGGCATAGGGCATGGGAAGACAACAAGAGAGGCATACGGCATGGGAAGAGAGGCATAGGGCATGAGAAGAGAGCAGAGAACAAGAGAGCCATAGGGCATGGGAAGAGAGCAGAGAACAAGAGAGCCATAGGGCATGGGAAGAGAACAAGAGAGGCATAGGGCATGGGAAGAGAGCAGAGAACAAGAGAGCCATAGGGCATGGGAAGAGAGCAGAGAACAAGAGAGGCATAGGGCATGGGAAGAGAAGAAGAGAGGCATAGGGCATGGGAAGAGAACAAGAGAAGCATAGGGCATGGGAAGAGAACAAGAGAGCCATAGGGCATGGGAAGACAACAAGAGAGGCATACGGCATGGGAAGAGAGCAAGAGAGGCATAGGGCATGGGAAGAGAGCAGAGAACAAGAGAGGCACAGGGCATGGGAAGAGAGCAGAGAACAAGAGAGGCATAGGGCATGGGAAGACAACAAGAGAGGCATACGGCATGGGAAGAGAGCAAGAGAGGCATAGGGCATGGGAAAAGAACAAGAGAGGCATAGGGCATCGGAAGAGAGCAGAGAACAAGAGAGCCATAGGGCATGGGAAGAGAACAAGAGAGGCATAGGGCATGGGAAGAGAGCAGAGAACAAGAGAGGCATAGGGCATGGGAAGAGAGCAAGAGAGGCATAGGGCATGGGAAGAGAGCAAGAGAGGCATAGGGCATGGGAAGAGAGCAGAGAACAAGAGAGCCATAGGGCATGGGAAGAGAACAAGAGAGGCATAGGGCATGGGAAGAGAGCAGAGAACAAGAGAGCCATAGGGCATGGGAAGAGAGCAGAGAACAAGAGAGGCATAGGGCATTGGAAGAGAACAAGAGAGGCATAGGGCATGGGAAGACAACAAGAGACGCACAGGGCATGGGAAGAGAACAAGAGAGGCATAGGGCATGGGAAGAGAGCAAGAGAGGCACAGGGCATGGGAAGAGAGCAGAGAACAAGAGAGGCATAGGGCATGGGAAGAGAGGCATAGGGCATGGGAAGAGAGGCAGAGGGCATGGGAAGAGAACAAGAGAGGCATAGGGCATGGGAAGAGAGCAGAGAACAAGAGAGGCACAGGGCATGGGAAGAGAGCAGAGAACAAGAGAGGCACAGGGCATTGGAAGAGAACAAGAGAGGCATAGGGCATGGGAAGACAACAAGAGAGGCATAGGGCATTGGAAGAGAACAAGAGAGGCATAGGGCATGGGAAGAGAGCAAGAGAGGCATAGGGAATAGAAAAGAACAAGAGAGGCACAGGGCATGGGAAGAGAACAAGAGAGGCATAGGGCATGGGAAGAGAGCAGAGAACAAGAGAGGCACAGGGCATGGGAAGAGAGCAGAGAACAAGAGAGGCATAGGGCATGGGAAGACAACAAGAGAGGCATAGGGCATTGGAAGAGAACAAGAGAGGCATAGGGCATGGGAAGAGAGCAAGAGAGGCATAGGGCATGGGAAGAGAGCAAGAGAGGCATAGGGCATGGGAAGAGAGCAGAGAACAAGAGAGGCATAGGGCATGGGAAGAGAGCAGAGAACAAGAGAGGCATAGGGCATGGGAAGAGAACAAGAGAGGCATAGGGCATGGGAAGACAACAAGAGAGGCATACGGCATGGGAAGAGAGCAAGAGAGGCATAGGGCATGGGAAGAGAACAGAGAACAAGAGAGGCATAGGGCATGGGAAGAGAACAAGAGAGGCATAGGGCATGGGAAGACAACAAGAGAGGCATACGGCATGGGAAGAGAGCAAGAGAGGCATAGGGCATGGGAAGAGAACAGAGAACAAGAGAGGCATAGGGCATGGGAAGAGAACAAGAGAGGCACAGGGCATGGGAAGAGAGCAGAGAGGCACAGGGCATGGGAAGACAACAAGAGAGGCATACGGCTTGGGAAGAGAGCAAGAGAGGCATAGGGCATGGGAAAAGAACAAGAGAGGCATAGGGCATGGGAAGAGAGCAGAGAACAAGAGAGGCATAGGGCATGGGAAGAGAGCAGAGAACAAGAGAGGCATAGGGCATGGGAAGAGAACAAGAGAGGCATAGGGCATGGGAAGACAACAAGAGAGGCATACGGCATGGGAAGAGAGCAAGAGAGGCATAGGGCATGGGAAGAGAACAGAGAACAAGAGAGGCATAGGGCATGGGAAGAGAACAAGAGAGGCACAGGGCATGGGAAGAGAGCAGAGAGGCACAGGGCATGGGAAGAGAGCAGAGAACAAGAGAGGCACAGGGCATGGGAAGAGAACAAGAGAGGCATAGGGCATGGGAAGAGAGCAGAGAACAAGAGAGTCACAGGGCATGGGAAGAGAGCAGAGAACAAGAGAGTCACAGGGCATGGGAAGAGAGCAGAGAACAAGAGAGGCACAGGGCATTGGAAGAGAACAAGAGAGGCATAGGGCATTGGAAGAGAACAATAGAGGCATAGGGTATGGGAAGAGAGCAGAGAACAAGAGAGGCATAGGGCATGGGAAGAGAGGCATAGGGCATGGGAAGAGAGGCAGAGGGCATGGGAAGAGAACAAGAGAGGCATAGGGCATGGGAAGAGAGCAGAGAACAAGAGAGGCATAGGGCATGGGAAGAGAGCAGAGAACAAGAGAGTCACAGGGCATGGGAAGAGAGCAGAGAACAAGAGAGGCACAGGGCATTGGAAGAGAACAAGAGAGGCATAGGGCATGGGAAGACAACAAGAGAGGCATACAGCATGGGAAGAGAGCAAGAGAGGCAGAGGGAATAGAAAAGAACAAGAGAGGCATAGGGCATGGGAAGAGAACAAGAGAGGCATAGGGCATGGGAAGACAACTAGAGAGGCAGAGGGCATGGGAAGAGAGCAGAGAACAAGAGAGCCATAGGGCATGGGAAGAGAGCAGAGAACAAGAGAGGCACAGGGCATGGGAAGAGAGCAGAGAACAAGAGAGGCATAGGGCATGGGAAGAGAACAAGAGAGGCATAGGGCATGGGAAGAGAACAAGAGAGGCATAGGGCATGGGAAGACAACAAGAGAGGCATACGGCTTGGGAAGAGAGCAAGAGAGGCATAGGGTATGGGAAAAGAACAAGAGAGGCATAGGGCATGGGAAGAGAGCAGAGAACAAGAGAGGCATAGGGCATGGGAAGAGAGCAGAGAACAAGAGAGGCATAGGGCATGGGAAAAGAACAAGAGAGGCATAGGGCATGGGAAGACAACAAGAGAGGCATACGGCATGGGAAGAGAGCAGAGAACAAGAGAGGCATAGGGCATGGGAAGAGAACAGAGAACAAGAGAGGCATA
Organism: Discoglossus pictus; assembly: GCA_027410445.1. Taxonomy (NCBI): domain Eukaryota; kingdom Metazoa; phylum Chordata; class Amphibia; order Anura; family Alytidae; genus Discoglossus; species Discoglossus pictus. The sequence goes on along the minus strand of CM050172.1, from coordinate 23,231,267 downwards.
GGGCATGGGAAGAGAACAAGAGAGGCACAGGGCATGGGAAGAGAGCAGAGAGGCACAGGGCATGGGAAGAGAGCAGAGAACAAGAGAGGCACAGGGCATGGGAAGAGAGCAGAGAGGCACAGGGCATGGGAAGAGAACAAGAGAGGCATAGGGCATGGGAAGAGAGCAGAGAACAAGAGAGGCATAGGGTATGGGAAGAGAGCAGAGAACAATAGAGGCATAGGGTATGGGAAGAGAGCAGAGAGGCACAGGGCATGGGAAGAGAGCAGAAAACAAGAGAGGCAGAGGGCATGGGAAGAGAGCAGAGAACAAGAGAGGCACAGGGCATGGAAAGAGAGCAGAAAACATATCTTTTGGAATTATGGCCAAAAAGTTCAACCTTGGTTTCATCAGATCATAACACCTTTTCCCCCGTTTTGGGGAGACTTCAGATGTGTTTTTGCAAAATGTAGCCTGGCTTGGATGTTTTTCTTCGTAAGAAAAGGCTTTCGTCTTGCCACTCTACCCCATAACCCAGACATATGAAGAATACAGGAGATTGTTGTCACATGTACCACACAGCCAGTACTTGCCAGATATTCCTGCAGCTCCTTTAATGTTGCTGTAGGCCTCTTGGTAGCCTCCCAGACCAGTTTTCTTCTCGTCTTTTCATAAATTTTGGAGGGAGCTCCAGTTCTTGGTAATGTCACTGTTGTGCCGTATTTTCTCCACTTGATGATGACTGTCTTCACTGTGTTCCATGGTATATCTAATGCCTTGGAAATTCTTTTGTACCCTTCTCCTGACTGATACCTTTTAACAATGAGATCCCTCTGACGCTTTGGAAGCTCTCTGTGGACCATGGCTTTTGCTGTGGGATGCGACTAAGAAAATTTCAGGAAAGACCAACTAGAGCAGCTGAACTTTATTTGGGGTTAATCAGAGGCACTTTAAATGATGGCAGGTGTATGCTGACCCCTTTTTAACACGATTTGGAATGTGATGGCTTAATTCTGAACACAGCTACATCCCCAGTTATAAGAGGGTGTGCAGACTTATGCAACCACATTATTTTTCTTTTTTTTTCTTCCCTCCTCCTAAAAGATTTCAGTTTGTTTTTCAATTGAGTTGTACAGTTTATAGGTCACATTAAAGGTGGAAAAAGTTCTGAAATGATTTATCTTTGTATAAATTTTTTACAGCACAGAAACCTGACATTTTAACAGGGGTGTGTATACTTTTTATATCAGCTGTACAGTGAGATGAAACAAAAGGAGAGACATGCAATGCAAAGAAAGAGGGAAGGAGAGACAAGATATGTACAGAGACAAAACTCTACCTATCAAGAAATGACTGAGGAATAAAGGCATACAAGAAGGACATCCGGTACCTGGGAGAGGGCAGATGGAGTATTTTGTGCCAGCAGATAGTACGCATCCAACACTAACATGGACTATCCCTTCCTCTACTAAACGCGCCAACGTCGTGCTACCTTTTTCAATGTATTTATATTCAGATACCCATAAGGCTCACTGCCCATCTGTTTCCTGTAATATATCCCATCTGAGGAGGAGAAACCAATCCCACACTGTTTTTAATGGTAGTTTTCTACGGTATAGATCTATTACTTTGCATATGTACGGGAGTTTTTAAAAGCTTGATAGAAATGTTTACTGTGGCCCTTTATTTTTGATTTCCCAATTTACATAGTTTTGAAAAAATACAAATAATCTAGAAATAATGGTGCAAAGTTTAGATAAAATGAGGCTGTGTGGTATGAAGACTCCCACAACTACTGACCTTATATAGGAGAGGATGGCGTGATTTGCTGTAGGTCAATGAGTCAGTCCAGCATGTGCATGGCGAGAGCGTCAGTTGTCACGTAACGTGCACACGCCAGGTGACATCACGTGGTCTATGATCACGCATGCACTTAAAGGGACTCTTTAGGCAACAATTTCATTCTAAGAAGCTCCCAAAATAATTCCCCTTTCTTCCTGTTCTCTCTCATGTCCGATGCCATGTTTCACATCTGTGACCTAAAGCCAAGCCTATAGGGAAAGGGATTAACACTTACATCAGCTGACGTCTGAATTAATTTCCATGGACACATTTTACTAGAGGGACAAATGTGCAAATCAAGAGACTGTCCCCTGAAACGAGGGACATCCGGTCGCCCTACTTATTTATAGGGTGTAATAATGTACAGTACCAAGTGTGATGTCATCGTCACTGATGGAAGGAGTGAGGTCACAAGGGCGCGGGAAAATCTCATGACTTCCAGTGAGGAAATATTATCATGTACATGTTATATATACACAGCCCTGCCAGTATACCCCGGGGCTGTGTGTGTACAAACATACAAGGTATGGAAGGTATGTAAGAATATATAAAATAATAATAAAAGGCCTAAGAACAATGTACTTGATTTGCCAAGAAGAGACAACACAAAATATCCAATGTCCATGTTGTGTTTCAATGGAAAACAGACATATTAAGCCATTAGTTGGTTCCCTGGTGGTCCAGTGGTGAGGATTCTGTGCTTTCACCGCTGCAACCTGGGTTTGGTTCCAGTCGGGGAACCAAGAGGGCACACAACCCATGCAGGGTTGGGCCTGGTCAGTACTAGGAATACAAGGAGGTCCTGTGCTGTGTCCCGCTGGAGAAGGAACTGGCAACCCACTCCAGTAACTCTGCCATGCAAACCAAATGGATTAGCATGACCATGGAATAAAGATGTACCTGGTCTGTTGCAAAAAAAAAATAGTATGGGGCAATGGCCCACATTCACCAAGGTGCTGGTGAGGTGAGCACATTTATTAAAGGGATTTGGAAAGTTCCAGGATGTTAGTAGGTATATATATTCCTGTGTATCTAATTACTGGCATGTACTTTATTTTATTAAGGGGGCTTATAAACTCGGTTTACAGCCTAAAAACCAACAATTAGTCCCTGTATAGGCTGCTTAGTACAGGGTATGCAGGCCAGTAGTGTCCCTAGCCTATCAGGGACTACATCTCAGCAGCATGTACTGAGAGATGGTACGACCGATTGGTTAGTATGAGACACTAGTACAGTTAGGGTGTGTATCTTTGTGCGCTTCAGGGGGCAGACCTATGCAGGGACTATTTTTGCTTGGGTGACTTGCAAAAGTATTCACCCCCCTTGGCATTTTTTCGTGGAATTAACATGGATTGTTGAGGATTTGCATCATTTAATTTACAGAACATGCCACAACTTTGAAGATGTTTTTTTTTTTTTATTGTGAAGCAAACAACAAATAGGACAAAATAACAGAAAAAGTCAATGTGCATAACTATTCACCCCCTAAAGTCAATACTTTGTAGAGCCATCTTTTGCGGCAATCACAGCTCCAAGTCGCTTTGGATAAGTCTCTATGAGCTTGCCACATCTTACCACTGGGATTTTGCCCATTCCTCCTTGCAAAACTGCTCCAGCTCCTTCAAGTTGGATGGTTTGCGCTTGTGAACAGCAATCTTTAAGTCTGACCACAGATTTTCTATTGGATTGAGGTCTGGGCTGTGACTCGGCCATTCCAACACATTTACATGTTTCCCTTAAACCCCCCAAGTGTTGCTTTAGCAGTGTGTTTGGGGTCATTGTCCTGCTGGAAGGTGAACCTCCGTCATAGCCTCAAATCACGCACAGAGTGGTACAGGTTTTGCTCAAGAATATCCCTGTATGTAGCACCATCCACCTTTCCCTCAACTCCGACCAGTTTCCCAGTCCCAGCTGCTGAAAAACATCCCCCCAGCATGATGCTTGCCACCACCATGTTTCGACTGTGGTGTTCTTTGGGTGATGTGTTGGGTTTGTGCCAGACATAGCGTTTTCTTTGATGGTCCGAAAAGTTAATTTTAAGGTCTCCCTCAGACCAGAGCATCTTCCTCCATACATTTTGGGAGTCTCCCACATGCAGTTTCGCAAACTCAAAAGGTGCCATTTTGTTTTTTGCTGAAAGTAATGGCTATTCTTCAGGCCACTCTGCAATAAAGACCCAACTCTATGGAGCGTACGGCTTATTGTCGTCCTATGTACAGATACTCCAGTCTCTGCTGTGGAACTCTGCAGCTCCTCCAGGGTTACCTTTAGGTCTCTGTGCTGCCTCTCTGATTAATGCCACTCTTGCCCTGTCCGTGAGTTTTGGTGGGCGTCCGTTCTCTTGGCAGGTTTGCTGTTTGTGCCATGTTCTTTCCATTTGGTTATGATATGATTTGATGGTGCTCCTGGGGATCATCAAAAATTTGGATATTTTTTTAATACCTAACCCTGACTTGTACTCTCTCAACAACATTATCCCTGACCTTGTTTGGAGAGTTCTTTGGTCTTCATGGCAGTGTTTGCGTAGTGGTGCCTCTTGCTTAGGTGTTGCAAGCCTCTGGGGCCTTTCAAAAAAGTTGTGTATATGTAATGACAGTCATGGTGACACTTAGATTGCACACAGGTGGACATCATTTCACAAATGATGTGACTTCTGAAGGTAATTGGTTGCCTTCATAATAAGGGGGTGAATACATACGCACATGCCAATTTTCTGTTTTCTATTCCAGGGAAAAATAGTTTTACTGTATATATTTTTCTAATTGTCACTTCACCATCCAAGACTATTGTGTTCTGATCCATCACATAGAATTCAGATTAACAAAACATTGAACTTAAGGCTGTAATGTAACAAAAATAGGTAAAAAAGGAAAGGGGGGTGAATACTTTTGCAAGGCACTGTTTTATAAAAGTAATTAGTATATAGTAGCCATGGACATAAACGATGTACCTGGTGTGTTGTGGTCCATGAAGGAGGTCACAGAGAGTGTGAAACGACGCAAAACATTACCCCTTAAATCTTTGAATCCCAGACCTCTTGTTCTTGCTCCTCTTTTTCTTGAAGATACTTCCCTCTTGGATTATGTACAGAATTATTTTCAGAAAATATTCTTACTGTATACTTACATTAGACATATACACATGTATTTTCTATATAGGTGTCTGATTAACCCTATGATTTTGGACACAGCAAGAGGAAATGAGTGCTAGTAAATAGGTCACTGGGGGTGCACAAATCTGAGGGGCCTAGGGCAGTATACAATCTAAATACGCCCCGGAGTCTGTTCACAAGTCTTTTTAGGTTCACATGGTTTTACACGGACAGAACAGCCAGAGTCCCAAGGGTTAATTGGCAACAATAATCCCATTAGAAAAAGGATCCCCATCTATGCCTAGTAGGTGGATCAGGAAGGCTGATTAAGAAGTTAAAACCTGCAAACCTCAATGTAAGATGACTTGTTCTCAGGATTTGAGTAGGGGGTTTAAGCCCAGGACATTGTGTCAGGTACAGACCTCAGCAGTGAGGTATCATAGAGAGTACTGAACATAAGTGAGATGTATCACTGGAAAGTAAGAGTTTTGTTCCACAAGCAGTTTGTACAGAAGCGGCAAAAATAAAAAAAGGAATCTGGAAGGTTACTGGGTGTTACTAGGTTATATAATATCCCTGGGTATCTATTTACTTTTATGTATTTTTGTTTTATTAAGAAATGCTTATAAGCTCAATTTTTACTGCAAAAAAATCATACAAATAGTGCCTAGTAAACATTAACAAACTCACCCTGATGTTTGCTAAATCTCTTGAGTTTGCAAGCAGTTGATTTTGTCAGTTAACCCCCATGGAAATCTTTAGCATAAAATGCATAATTGATTTTAGCCAATCACAGGCAGCTAATACATTGTATCACTCTCTAAAGCCAGTTCATGCACCCAAAGATTCATGGGATGTGTAGTTTCTATTTTTACCTGGAACAGGATAGTAAGGATGAGCCCAGACATTGCTTGTGGATCTCTGCATTGAGCTGCTGTTGCCTTCAAGGAGACCTTTTCAGGGATAAAAAATGTACCTGATTGCAGTGTTTTCTATTGGTTAGTACCAGGTGCCTATGTAAGAAGCTCTAGGGGTGGGGAAAAACACGTTTATATTTATAAATAAAATAAATCTGCGTGTGTATAGAATGACTCAATGTAATGTGCGTGTCTGATATAAGCGCAGGTGTTAGATTAGAGAAGAGAAGAACAGGGAAACTTAGATATGACTTTAAGAGCATGCCCAGCCAAATAAATGGTAGTAATCACCGAAACATTAAAACGCAGACGCAACAACTTTTTCAAAAAAGAGCACGTTTTAAACATTACCAAAAGTTATTTTTAGTAATACTTGTGTAAATTTAATTAAAACTTAAAGAAGAAAAAAAAATAAAAGAAAAAACATGAAGTTGAATATCTGCTGCCTCTGGTCTTCATCCAAAACATGGTACACATGCACCCTTGTGCGCCTAGATATTAAATGGTTAATTGTTTTTAAATGCAATCAAATAAATTATTACTTATTTATTCAGCTCTGCCTGACATATTATAAAGCAACTAGATTAGATCAGTTATCCAGTTGGTTTGTCAAAGAAGAAACACCACCATGTTAAGTGGAAATTGAAAAAAACATCCTTATAAGAACAAAATGTTCTGATACAAGATTTGTGGAACAGCTTGAAGCACAAAATTATGCATAGACCTCCCCCCCCCCCAAGGTGTATATTCGGTTCTTTAACAATATAGAAACAAACTGAACACACCTTTTAACTGAGGGCTGATGGCTTACCCCTTTATGGACATCCATAAGAGAATAGAGATCTTCTCATTTGAGCTGGAGGACTCCCATGACAATTACTTATAGTCTTTACGGAAATTACCAAATGGTCCCTGTGTTGCCATGCACGTGAGCGCTTCTAGACCAGGGGCACATTTGTGTGCTGACCAATTGTCGGCGCAACTTCAGCACTTGCGATGAAAGCCGTGCTACCGTCCCACTCACTAGAGTGACCCAGCCCCGAAATAGCAGGCAATTCTATCCTGACCAGGAGAAACAGCAAACCCCAGACGTGCGTTTTCAGCCTCTGTGGGCCTCATCAGTGAGGGGGCAGCTGAGTAGGTCCCTAAGGCACAATCAAATGTCTATTCTATACCAATAAATTTTGGTATTAATAGTTACCCCATGAATAGCACACTCAGGTTTAAGACACCTACAGAGCAGAAGCGATATAACTACTTAGGTTATAATGTATATATAGCAGGGTAAGTAACTTTTGTGTGTCAGTATTAGGGTATTTCTGGTTATAGCGTGTGTTTCTATAATATGCAATCAATAAATTATATAAAACAGTTTTGTTGATTGTGTTATTAAAGAAAAGGATGTGTTGAGAATTGCTAAGTAGCTTTGTGTTATAAGTGCATTTAATAATTGGTTTTGTAACAGAGTTAAATGGTTATATTACTCTCGCTTTGTGAGCTCTCTTTTTGTGCACTCCCTCTGCGCGTGCTCTCTCTTTCGCTCTCACTGTGCGCTCCTCTGTCTGTGCACTCTCTCGCTCTCTGTATGCGCTGTCTGTGTGTGCTTTCTCTGTCTGTGTGCATTCTCTGTACCTTCCCTCTCGTGTCGATCTCTGTGTGCTCTCTGTCTGTGCATTAGCTCTCTCTCTCTCTCTGCGCTCTGTCTCTGCCCTCTGTCTGTGTGATATCTCTCTGTGCTCTGTGTGCACTTTCTCTTTGTGCAATCTCTGTGCACTCTCTTCTCTGCTCTCTCTGTATGTGCGCTTTTTCTATGCACTCTCTCAGCTCGCTCTGTCTGTACACTCTATCTCTGCGTTCTTTCTCTTGCTGCGCTCTCTGTGCACTCTCTCTTTGTGCAATCTCTGTCTGTGCACTCTCTCTGTGCACTCTTTGCGCTCTCTGCACTCTCTCTGTGCGATCTCCTCTCACTCTGTGTGCGCCCTCTCGGTCTGTGTGCTGTCTTGCGCTGTAATTGTCTCATCCCTCTGTTCCTGTCTCTCTCTCTCTTTGTACATGTCTCTCTCTCTCTCTGTACCTCTCTCTGTACCTGATTCCTCCCTCTCTCGTTCTGTTCTGTCTCTCTCTGTACCTCTCTCTCTGTACCTGTCTCTCTTTCTCTGTACCTCTCACTCTTTGTGCCTGTCTCTCTCCCTCCTCGCTCTCTCACTCACTTTGTCTGCCTCTGAAATACAAATGGCTGCGGCTTCTGTCAATTTCAGATTTTAGGCCCTGCCCCAATGATGTTGTGGACACGCCTTCTTGATGTCGTCAGCGTTACACACAACACAACTATATTAGTGACTAGGAACTTGCCCGTCAAAAATGACGTGACTAAAATTCTAAGCCTGGCAATGCTGTTTGCCACACATGTGAAGATATGACCCTCTGAGGCCCTTCGGCACTCATCTCGAGCCCTGTGGCGCTCATTGTGAGCCTGTCCCCCCCATGTAGTTTAGGGGCCTTGCGATGACTGTTACTTACCTTGGTTTAAGTGTTACTTCTTTGAGCTCCTTTCAGTCTCTTTTTTGTCGTGTTTACGTTTTTTTCGGCTGCCATTTCGTTTGTTAAAAAACTCAAAATATGGCTCAAATTAAGTTGCAACTCAGTCACAGGCTCCCTGGCTCTCCCCTGTGATGTGTGTGAGTGTGTAAGTGAATTTGAGGCATATTTGTTGTTTTAGCAGGTGTTTCAAGTTCCATGGTACGGCAGTTAGTCGTAATTTTCTGAGGCCCACAGTCCATCTACGTGCTATGGTTCCGAAGTCCTACGTGATTTTGTAAACCGCGCTAAGTCCTACAGGCCTCGCGATAGCCTAAGTCCCGCATACAATTGCTCGCCTCGCAGTGCAATGAGCACCTTCGGCGCTCATTGCAGCCTGTCCCACGCTGTCGATGGCTCACCTTGCTTTGCGAGGCTCCTCGAGCGTTCCCAACATCGTAATCGTTATGAACAGCCCCGCAGATCCACAACTATATATGTGATATATATGACCTTTGTCACAGATTGGGTCTGCCAACAAAGTTAAAATACTCCATTGTACTCAATAACACCCTCAATAAGAACAATTGGGAATTGAAGTCAAAGACGTAAGCCTGAGCGTCTTCTATCTTCCATGTTACATTCTCAAGGTCTCTGCTAACCTTCTAACACATCTAGAATCGGCTCCAATCTTGCCTTGACTTGTTTACTAGTAATTTGTACAAAGGAAAATGATTTAACCCCTCACATGTTAAAAGAGTATACTATAAGTGTGTCTGTCGGCAGTATACGTTGTGGTCTTTTTACCCACAAAACCCACAACAGTGTGTAGAGAATATTTTCAGATCCCACAAAAGGAATGGTTTAATTTAGCCAAAATAAATTAAAATATGCCCATACTATAAAAATCAACAAACAGCCCACTTAAACACCATTGGAGAATTGCTGTATACATAACTACTGGTAAGAAAAACATTTCCATTCCTTATAATTATCTGACGGATCAGAACACAGGAGCCAAATTGCCTTGTAAGATAGCATGGGAAAAAGAACCCAATGTTTGATGAAAAACAATGGGACAAAGTTCTTAGAAATGTAGCCATCTTACATGAAAATGCCTATAAGACGGTATCTCACTCCAATAAGATTACAAAACCATCACTTGATGGTAAATGCTTTAGAGACTGTGATGAAGATCAGTGGCTGAGCTAGTGAATGGCGGGCAGTGGTGCAGATGGATGGATAGATATTCTTAGTGTTTCTCCCCCTTCCCATACTTCTTACCCTGGGACCCTTCAGTCTCACCCCCATCTTGTGTACTTATTAGGGTGCAGGGAGTTCATTATTGCTTTTCTTCTTCTCCTCACCTGTTGGCGCGTCACATGACGTCATTTGGGATTCCCTGCCCCTGCAAAAAACACTCCGGCAGGGGGACACAAAAGAAGAACAGCAATGAACTCCCCAGTAAGAAGCCCACAAGAGGGGTGGGGGAGGGGGCATGGGCTGCGGGGAGGCCCCACATTATGAAAAAAAGAAAAATCCTGATATGCAATAAGTAGAAAACTTAGATGGCATTGGGACCCCCCAGAGGAAGGGGAGACTGTTGGGTCATGTGTGCAATTTACCACCGATATCTCCACCCCTGGGGAAGATGGCACATTGAAACAGGCTTTATGGGGATGAAAATAGAATAGAAACACTAATGGGGTGTTCTATTCCTGATATTCTATTCCTACCAATATTAAATAGGTTTCAAAAGATTCACAAATAAGTGTCTTAGCTATAAAAATAAAAATAAAAAAAAGTTAAATCCATAATACCCATAAAAAGACAAATAAAAACACATTATGTATGAGGTCAGTAGATCTAGATAAGAATTATTGAAAATGGGCATTATTTTCGGACCCTGAAAATGGGTTGGTATAGTCAGGGAGACACAGAGGCTCGTTCCCAAGAAAAGGTATCCAATAAGATTACCGCCCTGCCCCCCTTTTTTTCCTCTCGCTATTTGGTTGGCTTAATTATTCTGCTTTGATGTATATGGTTATTGACTAATATGAAAAAAAAAAAAATATGGAAAATGTTTTTTTTTCAAAGTTTCTAATCTTCGATTTGATGTAGTAAGCCTTAAGAAAGAGGAAAAAGTTAAATACAGAATACACAAATATAGAAGTGTTTACTATCAAAAATGGATCTTTGTATGTTGTATATACAGACGTTTACAGCTCTTTTATGGGTATTTCCATTTTGTAAGAATTTTAACCTTTCTAGCTATTTGTGTATGAAAAAGTTAAACCCCAAGAAACAGAAGCCAATATTAGAGATTTGCATTTTCTTACCCCGGAGTCAAAAGTGGTTTTAATTATTAGATCAGCTTAACATGACACAAAGCTCCCAGTTGATTTAACAGTCGCAGTTTAGTGTGAAACGTTTAGGTCCAGGGTAATCATCCCTGAAAAATGGAGAATTTTAGGCATATTATTACATTTAAATTAAAGGTCCTCAGTCTCTCCTAGTATTAGGTTGAGATGGTAATAATGAAGGAGCATGCCTAACTTTAACCAACAAGTATGATTTTTTTAGGTTACTGTTCAATACCCCCCACCAGTAAATTGTATCTTCATCTTTCTGAGCTTCATTTAAAGAAAAAAAAAAAAAAAAAAAGCTCCCCTAAGAGAAAAAAAAAAATTAATTTTTTTTCCTTGCTCTGGAAGAAATAATCCATGTCACAAGAAGATCTAACAAGGTTAGGCACAGACTTTTACTTTCACATCAGTTTGAAACTTTCTATTTTAGGAGAGATTAAGGATTTTATTTATTGCCAGTTTGTTAAATTGACAAGAAAAAAAAAAAAAGTTTTTTTTTTTTTAAATCAGCAATTTAATGCATTTTCCAGCCTCAATCACTATGTAACTGTCCCTTTAACATAACCTCCTTTCAAACTCAAGTGTCTAACACCAATATAATGAGTATCTTTCTACAGCAACTGGGACCTTTGGGTCCATAAGGTTCCCGTATGTTCTTATCTATATTCAGGTTACATTTCTCGGCCTGTTTGTATAACCAAGCCTGGGGCTATATTATACACCTTGCCCAAACCGGTGCCACCTTTTGGGCTTGTAACCATTCTTGTTCACGTTGAATTAGATAAAAATATAAGGAACCTGAAGTTACAACAAGATCTAGAGATAAGAAATGGGAAGATGTTTAGAGCAATACGAGGAAGTATGAGGGGGTATAGGGAGGTGTTATGAGATTTGGTATTTTTTGCATAATCTGTATGTTTTCCCAGTAATATTACACACGCACAGGTTTGTGGTTCATTTATCTGCTTTATTTATCCAGCAGTGACACAGATGTGACTCAGAGCCGAGCACAGTACACGAGGTGGACACAGCACAGACACGCGCAAGCCGATCATTGCACACACCATTCACACCCTCTGCAGATCTGCAAGTCTATCCAACATGGGGTGAAATGCTCTGCAGGTCTCGAAGGAAGTGATGTCTCATTCCGCAGAGGGGGCCTCACATCAGGAAGCAGCCACAGTGACACGACAAGAGGGACATCATTTAATAAGCATGGTTGGACACGAACAGGGACTCTCCGGCTGCAGCGCCTGCTTTGCCGCTGGAGACATACTTGCCCTGGCAGGCAAGGCTGTTAGCCTAAAAAAAGGAAACAAAGTTAGAATAAATTAAATTGTGTTCTGGACAGGGATTAGACAGAGGAGAAGATCTCTATTCACTTCTGTTGAAGTCTACCACTATACAGAACTCAGGGTCTGACTAGCAGTCAGATACAAATCATAATACAAGTAGAATCTACTTTAAGGCTTTTGAGACACCAAAAACTCATGTCTTCTACAGGAACCAGACATTTTATATCTACACTGATTGTTTGAAGCTCATCTTAGATGACAATGTTGTAAAAAGATTTAAGCCTTTAATGTATTAACTATTATATGCAATTATTTCCTGGAGAGTAGTAGTAATAATAATAATAATAATAATAATAATAATAATAATAATAATAATTCACACTTGCAAGTTAAAATCCAGTTGAAATTTAAACAAAAATTAGATTTTAATTTGCAGCCAAACTGGCTTCTAGATGAAGAAATAGGGACCAGAGAATAGCTAGTGTTGCCATCTAGTGGTCAGGAGGGGTACTGCAGAAGTATAATCCATACTATATTCTTACCAGTGCACGCTTGGTGTACTCCTCCTGGGCGTTCTTAACATTCTCCTTCTTGCCGCCCCAGGCTTTGAGAGCGGAGGCCTGAAGGGCACGGCCATAAGAGAAGGTCAAGGGCCAGGGCTTGTGCAGGGGGCATGTGTTGATGGCGTTTAAGTGCACGGTGGCCTCCTCCTCACTCTGACCTCCAGAAAGGAAAGTGATACCTAGATGGTGGAAGAACCAAGAATAGGGTCAGTACTTGGATGTCCTTTCCATTGTTAGGGCAGTACAGTGGCCCTTTAATGAGCCGGTGTACTTACCAGAGACTGCAGGGGGCACGGTGCGCCTCAGTGCAGTGACTGTTGCCATGGCAACCTCTTCAGGGGAGTATTTCTTGGTGCAGGCGTGGCCAGGTGTCACCATATTGGGTTTCAGCAGGGTTCCCTCCAGGTACACATGATGGTCATTGAGAGCCTTGTACACAGCGGCCAAGACCTAGCGAATACACAGAGACCCTCAGTATACGCGCCATATAGACATCCTGATAGCACACCGCCATTTCCCAGAGGTGGTACCTACCTTCTCTGTGACGTACTGGCACCTCTTCAGGTCATGATCGCCATCAGGAAGCACCTCAGGCTCAACAATGGGGACAATGCCATTCTGTAGAGATAGAGGAGGGTCAGAAGGACATGCACATGGCTACTTAAGGAATTCTAGGAGGGTAACAAGCATTTTATGTGCATTCACAATGCCGAATAAAATGCTTTTAATATACAAGATGGATGATAAGGGGCTCACATTTTAGTCCCCCCCCCCCCCCCAATGATAGTTACCTGTTGGCAGATGCTGGCATAACGAGCCAGGACATTGGCATTCTCCAAGATGGCGAGGTGAGAGGGAGTGTGGTCAGAGATCTTCAGCACGCTACGCCATTTGGCAAAGTCAGCACCATCCTTCTTGTACTGGGCACAACGCTCAGACAGACCGTCCAGACCTAGATGGGGGGGGGGGATGTTAGTTTTGTAAGAAGTCGTCAAACTCATCTGGAAATATGGTTAGACTCACACCAAGTGCCACACAAGTTCCTTGGAAAGAACTATGAGAAATCGCTTACCCTCCCACAAAAACACAACACACCCCACCCATCTTTCTTACCTTGTGTTGTAGTTTCGCCGTTTGTTCCGGCCAGGGGGACTACACCTTTGTCAACCTAATAAAAAAAAAAAAAATTCAACAGTGAGACCCTGAAGAGTGGTGCACAACCCGACATCTTTCCCCCCCCCTCCCCCCCAATCAAATATTCCCTCTCACCTTAATGCCAACAACAGCACCCTTATCCTTGATGACCTTGGTGAAGAGGGAACCATCATCTGCCTTGTGGTACAGGGTCTCATGGAAGGTGATGACGCCACCAATGCAAGGGTTGACCCTCTGGTCTGCGGTGAAGAGCAGCTGGCGGTAGAAGCGACGGCTTTCCTCTGTGTTCTCAACGCCGATGGAGCTCAGGCGCTTGGCGATGCTACCTGAAGATAGAGAGTGGGGATTTTGTTACAGGTGGCGACACCAAAAATGCCAATTTAAATCATAGGATGGAACATCTTAATTCTTAACCATTTCACAAAAAAACATCCAGAGTCAGAGCTGATAGAGGTGTAAAATTAAGTTGTCAACATGGCGGCTGTGTTCATATCCATCTTGTACTAGAGCTTGCTGTGAGCTTTAGAGACCCCTAGTGGACAACTTGCAGAATGCATCCATGTTTCAAAATGGCCACTGTTATCTGTTGTCATGGAGGTTTTACAAGTGACAAGCCAGTGTATATAAAATGGGTGCCAAGCCAGTGGTTACATTGAATAATGAATGAAGTGATGCATCTCTCCTAACCCCCACCCGCTTGTGTCCAAGTGCGACAATGGGATAGAGCATTTTGAAAGGGGCGCATGTAGTAAGAGGGTCAACATCCTTATAGTTGAAATGGTAGGGACAGTTAAGGAACTCAAGCATGCCGGAGATAAACATAGAGTTATCCCAGGGTTCTTATCCACCATGAAATCGGTTTCATATGGTTATCGTCCACTAGAAGTAATAGCTTCACACGGACCTGTGGACTCATCTGCAGCCAGGATGCCCTTTCCTGGGGCCACGATGCGCTTAGCGATGTCATGGAGCTCCTTCTTCTGCTCAGGGGTCAGTGCGGGGTATTCGTGAGGCATGGTGCTGCAATCTGCCAAGAGAGAGATGGGGGGAGTCACATATATGGTATTAAACAACCAATATGGTGTACCTTTACCACGTACATCAGAAGAGACTGAGTGCACTAGGACCCCAGGGAGTAAGACAATTAATTATCCTCAAGACAGCCTTGTGGAGATATTGGCAACCAAGATTAAACATAAAACCCAAGCACTTTTTTGTATCAAGATTTAATTTAAAGACATACTACAGCTTTAAATGACACCGTGTTCTGCGTCACTTTAATATATTTATAATGACAGAATATGGACCCTTTAACTTGTTCAGCTCCGATATAACAGAATAAGAAGGCAGGGCGTACCATGGCGCCAGCTTGTACAAATAGCCTGGGGCACACCTACAGTGCACTGCCCATGCCAGGTCTCTGCAGAGCATTGCAGTCAGATCATTACTCCTTTAACAGATTTGCCTGCAGTGCATCCTCAATCACCCCCATTACAGGGAAGTGTCAAGGTGAGTTAGAGGACAGGCATCCAATGGAGCAGAATTAATAGACCAAAATAGAGGGGGGTAGGGAGCAGTGTCATGGATTAACCATTTAGTACCAGGTCGAACGCAAGCTCGGTGTTTCCTAAAGGGGTGTGCAGGGCTATTTCCTCTAATACAAGGAAATGATGTAGCAAAACTGACTCAATATTACATGCAAGATCCTTGAGGCCTGGCACGGAAGTGCAGCAAGGAGCAACCGCAGAGCATCGCACAACGAATGTTAACCCATCCAAGGCCAGGGAGTGCTGCTCACACAGGGATGCAGAGCATCATCACCTCAGTGGTTGGCCTTGCAGCATCTAGTACCCCCTCCCCCCAAAAAAAACCTATTAGTTAGGTTTCATCCTATTACTGGACATTTATGGCCATTCTAATATATATATATCCAGAAGGATACGGATTATTTTTTGCTCCGCTTATGCAAAAAAAAGTTTTTGGGCCCACTATCCCATCATGGATCAGTAACTTCAGCTTGTAAAATTGTTTTCAGTCTTGTATCTAAGCTCAACAGCACCCTCCATACTTTAGCAATGCTGTATGGCACCACAGAATATGCTGGCAGGTTACAAATAATAATAATAATTCAAATAGTCCAGTCAATACCAAGCCAGATATTAAAGCTATATCATGGCCATTAATACTACATTTGATAGGTAGCTCCTGTGAGTTATGGTGCCCATGCAGAGCATTGCACCACTTGGCAAACCCCTATCCATACAAGATCTACCCCCCAGTTGGGAAATACAGGTACCACCCACCTCTACCACCAAGCTTGGACCACATACCCCATCCTAACCCCCTCATTAACCCATTCTTCTCCTCCATAACCTGACCCTCACACACCCCTCCTGGGATCTTCTTCTTCTCCCTATATAATACACCCCAAACCCCACAACCCACAACCCCACAACCCCACAACCCCACAACCCCACAACCCCACAACCCCACAACCCCACAACCCCACAACCCCAGCCAGCAGCTCAGCACCTCTCACCTCCTCAATGTTCCAGCTGGAATGATCCTCAACGTTCCAAATCAGAACGTCAAGTAGCAGAGGCAGAAGGGGGCGGAGCCGGGATGGGCGGGGCTTAAAGGGCCAGACAGAACCCCATTCATTCTATAATTGGCAGGAGCAGCAGCTGAAGGTCACCCATCATCCATTTATCACTAATATATTTATTACTTTATCCATCTCAGTATAATTATCTGTTTATGTCTATATTTGTGATTGCTTATTACAATGTATCATTTATATAGATTTGTATTGTTATTTTTTTGTTTGTTTGTTTTCTCATAAACTTGTGCCTGTGACATATTGATGTACTGCACACACATGTATCACACCCTGCAGTGGGCGTGTCATTGCACACTCATGTTGGGGTTTCAGGACGTGACAACACTCACATCTGATGCAATGAGAAGTCATCAGAGACACCCCCACATCCTGCCTGTGCCATGTGACCATATACCTCCACAGAGCATCTCACCTGCTTATATGCCTCTGCAGAGCATCTCACCTTCATATACATATATAGACAGCAGAGGCATATAAGCAGGTGAGATGCTCTGTGGAGGTATCAGTTTTTACAGAGCATCTCACCTCCCATCAATCTTTGAGAACATCTTTAGATCTCTGCAGAGCATCTCACATTCACTGTCCTGACCTCTGCAGAGCATCTTCCCATCCCCTGGGAGTGATCTGAAGAATGTTTAGCCTCTGCTACATTGTATCAAATCTGTAATTCTCAGTGACGTCACAGGCTCTGCAGTCTAATCTCCCACTCACCTCCTGCTGCAAGATCTGCAGATAAACGTGTTTAAAGTATGCTAAATATATATATATATATATGTTGGCTAAGATAATAATAATAAAAAATATCTGGGAGGTGGGTAAGAATAAAAAGAAAAAGATAAAAATGGGTAAGAAAATGTCTGCGTTGGCCGGGAATCGAACCCGGGTCAACTGCTTGGAAGGCAGCTATGCTCACCACTATACCACCAACGCTGTACTGGGGATACTTTCTATTTTTCTACCTTTGTAGAAGTGATTGTAATTTAATATGGTATATATTTTCACTGAGATAAAAGGGTCAGTGGTATAACATAGGTCAGATGGAGGGTCAGTAAGAGGTGAGACTAGAGGTCATCAATAGGGTCAGTGGTGGGACCATGGGGTAAAACCATGCCAGGCTGCTCTACGCTTTTTGATGTACAGGCCTCAACTAAATTGCCCGATTGCTATAGTGTATTTTTATTTGTATATACCTTATAGTTTGTTTCACCCTTGTAATTTGTCTATTGTATTCCCTTTAATTTGTTGCACCCTTTAAAATAGTTCTAAGTAATAATAATTATTAAAAGGTCATCTGCATGGTACACTCTTATTTCAGAATCTGCTATTATGTCACTTTGGTCAGACGAGAGGTCAGATGGAAGGACACACAGGTCCCCATCACTGGGTCACTGGCTCTCACATGGGGCAGGAATGTCCTTCAGCAGCTGCTGAGTGATAGAAACTGAGCCTCAGACTACAGGCCCAGAATAGACATGACCTTTATAGAGGGAACGCAGCTGACATTAAGGGGTGTCCAAGATAAGTAGAGACTGCTAGTGTGTCTGGTAGAGACTGCTAGTGTGTCTGGTAGAGACTGCCAGGGTATGTGGCCTGTAGAGACTGCTAGTGTGTCTGGTAGAGACTGCTAGTGTGTGTCTGGTAGAGACTGCTGGGGTATGTGGCCTGTAGAGACTGCTAGTGTGTCTGGTAGAGACTGCCAGGGTATGTGGCCTGTAGAGACTGCTAGTGTGTCTGGTATAGACTGCTAGTGTGTGTCAGGTAGAGACTGCTGGGGTATGTAGCCTGTAGAGACTGCTAGTGTGTCTGGTATAGACTGCTAGTGTGTGTCAGGTAGAGACTGCTAGTGTGTCTGGTATAGACTGCTAGTGTGTGTCAGGTAGAGACTGCTGGGGTATGTAGCCTGTAGAGACTGCTAGTGTGTCTGGTATAGACTGCTAGTGTGTGTCAGGTAGAGACTGCTAGTGTGTCTGGTATAGACTGCTAGTGTGTGTCAGGTAGAGACTGCCGGGGTATGTGGCCTGTAGAGACTGCTAGTGTGTGTCAGGTAGAGACTGCCGGGGTATGTGGCCTGTAGAGACTGCTAGTATGTGTCTGGTAGAGACTGCTATTGTGTGTCTGGTAGAGACTGCTGGGGTATGTGGTCTGTAGAGACTGCTAGTGTGTGTCTGGTAGAGACTGCTATTGTGTGTCTGGTAGAGACTGCTGGGGTATGTGGTCTGTAGAGACTGCTAGTGTGTGTGTGGTAGAGACTGCTATTGTGTGTCTGGTAGAGACTGCCGGGGTATGTGGCCTGTAGAGACTGCTAGTGTGTGTCAGGTAGAGACTGCCGGGGTATGTGGCCTGTAGAGACTGCTAGTATGTGTCTGGTAGAGACTGCTATTGTGTGTCTGGTAGAGACTGCTGGGGTATGTGGTCTGTAGAGACTGCTAGTGTGTGTCTGGTAGAGACTGCTATTGTGTGTCAGTTAGAGACTGCTGGGGTATGTGGTCTGTAGAGACTGCTAGTGTGTGTCTGGTAGAGACTGCTATTGTGTGTCTGGTAGAGACTGCTAGTGTGTGTCAGGTAGAGACTGCTAGTGTGTCTGGTAGAGACTGCTAGTGTGTGTCTGGTAGAGACTGCTATTGTGTGTCTGGTAGAGACTGCTAGTGTGTGTCAGGTAGAGACTGCCTGGGTATGTGGCCTGTAGAGACTGCTAGTGTATCTGGTAGAGACTGCTAGTGTGTGTCCTGTAGAGACTGCCTGGGTATGTGGCCTGTAGAGACTGCTAGTGTGTCTGGTAGAGACTGCTAGTGTGTGTCCTGTAGAGACTGCCTGGGTATGTGGCCTGTAGAGACTGCTAGTGTATCTGGTAGAGACTGCTAGTGTGTCTGGTAGAGACTGCCGGGTCATGTGGCCCGTAGAGACTGCTAGTGTGTCTGGTAGAGACTGCTAATGTGTGTAGAGACTGCTGGGGTATGTGGCCCGTAGAGACTGCTAGTGTGTCTGGTAGAGACTGCTAATGTGTGTAGAGACTGCTGGGGTATGTGGCCTGTAGAGACTGCTAGTGTGTCTGGTAGAGACTGCTAGTGTGTGTCCTGTAGAGACTGCCGGGGTATGTGGCCCGTAGAGACTGCTAGTGTGTGTGTCAAATAGACTGTCAGTGTGTGTGTCAGGTAGAGACTGTCAGGGTATGTGTCGCATAGAAACTGCTAGTGTTTGGGGCCTGTAGAGACAGTCAGTGTATATCAAATAGAGACAGTCAGTGTGTGTGTTCTGTAGAGACTGCTAGTGTGTGTATGTATTGTAAAGGCTGCTAGTGTGTTTATGCAGTAGAGACTGCCAATGTGTGTACTATAGAGACTGCTAGTGGTTGTGTTCAAAAGAGACATCTAGTACACACAATATTATCCCATTTGTGTCAGTCTCAGAGACTGCATGTTCTCACACCTCTGACAGTCTCTTTTAAAGCAAAGTCCCACATTTAAGGACAAAATCCCACTTTCCTAGAGGACTACAGGAGATAATTATAATATATGATAGTATTGACAATAAACACTAGGCCAGTGTGGTGGTAGGTTGCATTTGGTTGCCATGGATACACACTCTGCTACTACAGCAGCAATTCTGGGCCCTCTACCAAACTACTAAACTGTGACAAACTAAGAGATACAGCCAGAGCAAAGAGAGACAGCTATGGGTTAGGAAAGAGAAATAGACACGGGGAGAGTGGCAGAGAGGAAGGTGCAAAGTGTACGGGCAGGTAACTGAGAGCCAGCTGGGAGAGGAAGGACAATAACACAAATATAATATTTCCTCTGCCTCAATATTAAAGTGACACACTGCAGAAATTAAACGTTTATACTTAAACAGTATGAGAATTATCTATATAGGACCTCCTCTTCTCTAGGTCTCCTTATCAATACAGGACCAATCTATATAGGACCTCATCTTCTCTAAGTCTCCATATCAATACATGATCTATCTATATAGGACCTCCTCTTCTCTAGGTCTCCTTATCAATACATTATTCACATAGGACCTCCTCTAGTTCTCCTTATCACTACAGGACCCATCTATATAGGACCTCTTCTTCTTGAAGTCATCTTTATCAGTACAGGACCTTCCTCTATAGGACTTCCTCTTCTCTAAGTCTTCTTAGCAATATGGGACCTACCTATACTGGACCTCCTTTTCCCTAAGACCCTCCATGTGAGAGGTGATATGTGTGATAAGCATGCCCAGTTTGTGCAGTAAGTGGATCTTTGCTGTGTCACTCCAGGTGTGAGCTGGGTGTGGAGTGGGGTTGTGGTGTGGTGGGTGTGTTGTGGTGCGTGTGCCATGTAAGGTGGGGGTGGTGGTAGGAAGAAAAGTTGGGCAAGTCCTGGCATAGATTGTGTCCAGGGATTAAACAGAGGCACCAGGAATCTGCCAGTCAGAGTGACTATGGGAAAATGTGGGGACAGAGAGAGAGAGAGACAGACAGACAGAGAGAGAGAGACAGACAGAGAGAGAGAGAATGTGAGAAAGAGACAGGCAGAGCGTGAGAAAAAGACAGTGGGAGAGACAGACCAAGAGAGACAGACAGAGTGTAAGAAAGAGACAGGCATAGTGTGAGAAAAAGACAGTGGGGGAGACAGACCAAGAGAGACAGACAGAGTGTGAGAAAGAGACAGGCAAAGTGTGAGAAAAAGACAGTGGGAGAAACAGACCAAGAGAGACAGACAGAGTGTGAGAAAGAGACAGTGGGAGAGAGAGAGCGAGAAAAACAGACAGAGAGAGAGAGTGTGAGAAAGAGACAGGCAGAGACAGAGAGAGAGCGAGAAAAACAGACAGAGAGAGAGTATGAGAAAGAGACAGGCAGAGACAGACAGAGAGAGAGAGACAGAGAGGGAGAGTGTGAGAAAGACAGTGTGAGAAAATAGACAGGCAGAGTGTGAGAAAAAGGCAGTGAAGAGAGAGCGAGAGAGAGACAGACAGAGTGTGAGAAAGAGACAGGCAGAGCGTGAGTAAAAAGAAAGTGGGAGAGACAGACCGAGAGAGACAGACAGAGCGAGAGAGAGAGAGAGTGAGAAAGAGACAGGCAGAGACAGACAGCGGGAGAGACAGAGAGAGAGCGACAGACAGAGAGAGAGAGTGTGAGAAAGAGACAGGCAGAGTGTGAGAAAAAGACAGTGTGAGAAAGAGACAGGCAGAGCGTGAGAAAAAGGCAGTGAAGAGAGAGAGAGACAGACAGAGTGTAAGAAAGAGACAGGCAGAGTGTGAGAAAAAGACAGTGGGAGAGCGAGAGACAGACAGAGAGAGAGTGTGTGAGAAAGAGACAGGCAGAGTGTGAGAAAAAGACAGTGGGAGAGAGAGAGAGCGAGAGAGAGACAGACAGAGTGTGAGAAAAGGGCAGAGTTTGCGAAAGAGAGTACAGAAGTGACAGGCAGAGTGTGAGAAAGAGAGTGCAGAAGTGAGATGCAAAGTGTGAGAAAGAGACAGGCAGAGTGTGAGAACTAGAGTGCTTAAGAAATATATACCGGAAGACACAGAGATAGAAATGGTGAGAGAGGAGAACTGAGTGTAAGAGACATGCACAGACAGAGAGGAAGGGACAGACTGAGTGTCAGAGACAGACCAACTGAGTATGAGACCGAGTGTAAGAGACGGACACAAAGTGAAAGAAACAGGCTGAGTGTATTAGACAGGCAGGGGCAGACTGTGTAAGAGACAGACATACTGAGTGTCAGAGACCCAAGAAACAGAGATAATGAGTGTGAGAGATATATAAACTGAGTGGAAGGGACATGCACATACAGAGTGGCAAAGAGACAGAGTGTAAAGGATAGAATGAGACTGAATGTAAGAGACAGGTACACACAGCGTGTAAGAGACATGCAGAGACTCCTTATCAGATATCACACACTGATAGTCTCTATAGTGACACTGTACACAGCAGCCATTTTATTTGGCCCCTCTGTGCCGTTAGTGACTCTGCACTCTCTTTATGTTGCTGGATTATACCCACAGTACTAATAAATCCTTCATATGAGGGGGGGGTCCTTTATGCTGGGCCCCCCTTCCTGTATTACGGTATCTCTGTGTGTGACTGAGCGCACGTACGACACTCAGGGTGCGGCTTAGGCCAGACTGCCAGGGGGATGGGAGAGGGGGCCGCAGTGGGGGGACACAGGGTGGGGGGGGGACACGCTCTGGTGCTTGCACCCACTAAGTACATTTAATAATACAACCTGGACTAGTCGCATAATTTATAATATGAAGTGACCCATTAAAAAAACATAAAAAAAAACATAAAAAGTGAAAAAAACACATAAAAATTTAATTATTTTGTATAAAAGTTAGCACCCATCTATACAGTATTGTATACATCAGGGGAAATGCCATATGACTTTTTATTTTTTCATAATCTAATTTAAATACATGAAAACGACCAGACGTGTACATAATTAATAACTAATTATTTACATAGTAATTAATTAGTACGTGACATCAGGCTAATAACACCTTGGGCTGGCGCAAGGCCTATCGATACTTTCTGTACAAAGCAATTATTATCTTAACTGAGAAAAAATGATCAGATATGAATGTTTTCTTAGTTAACACCTTGTTTACCCAATTAGTAAATTATTCTCACCCTATAAATGTATTTTAAGATTGTGGGAGCTGTTAAAGAGCTATGTCTCCTTATCAGTACAGGACCGATCTATATTGGACCTCCTCTTCTCTAGGTCTCCTTATCAATACAGGACCGATCTATATTGGACCACCTCTTATCTAGGTCTCCTTATCAATACAGGACCGATCTATATTGGACCACCTCTTCTCTAGGTCTCCTTATCAATATAAGACCTATCTATATTGGACCTCCTCTTCTCTAGGTCTCCTTATCAGTACAGGACCAATCTATATAGGACCACCTCTTATCTAGGTCTCCTTATCAGTACAGGACCAATCTATATAGGACCACCTCTTATCTAGGTCCCCTTATCAATACAGGACCGATCTATATTGGACCACCTCTTCTCTAGGTCTCCTTATCAATACAGGACCGATCTATATAGGACCTCCTCTTCTCTAGGTCTCCTTATCAATACAGGACCGATCTATATAGGACCACCTCTTCTCTAGGTCTCCTTATCAATACAGGACCGATCTATATAGGACCTCCTCTTCTCTAGGTCTCCTTATCAATACAGGACCGATCTATATAGGACCACCTCTTCTCTAGGTCTCCTTATCAATACAGGACCGATCTATATAGGACCTCCTCTTCTCTAGGTCTCCTTATCAATACAGGACCGATCTATATAGGACCACCTCTTATCTAGGTCCCCTTATCAATACAGGACCGATCTATATAGGACCTCCTCTTCTCTAGGTCTCCTTATCAATACAGGACCGATCTATATTGGACCTCCTCTTCTCTAGGTCTCCTTATCAATACAGGACCGATCTATATAGGACCTCCTCTTCTCTAGGTCCCCTTATCAGTACAGGACCGATCTATATTGGACCACCTCTTCTCTAGGTCTCCTTATCAGTACAGGACCGATCTATATAGGACCTCCTCTTCTCTAGGTCTCCTTATCAGTACAGGACCGATCTATATAGGACCTCCTCTTCTCTAGGTCTCCTTATCAATACAGGACCGATCTATATAGGACCTCCTCTTCTCTAGGTCCCCTTATCAGTACAGGACCGATCTATATTGGACCACCTCTTCTCTAGGTCTCCTTATCAGTACAGGACCGATCTATATAGGACCTCCTCTTCTCTAGGTCTCCTTATCAGTACAGGACCGATCTATATAGGACCTCCTCTTCTCTAGATCCCCTTATCAGTACAGGACCGATCTATATTGGACCACCTCTTCTCTAGGTCTCCTTATCAGTACAGGACCTATCTATATTGGACCACCTCTTCTCTAGGTCTCCTTATCAGTACAAGACCGATCTATATTGGACCACCTCTTCTCTAGGTCTCCTTATCAATACAG
>CM050172.1:23004447-23201947 GCA_027410445.1 Discoglossus pictus | reverse complement strand
ATAATGTGCAGTCAGGAGATCACTATACATTAGATAACTGATCAGCACTGCCTGAGCCTGCCCTGATAATGTGCAGTCAGGCGATCACTATACATTATATAAATGATCAGCACTGTCCGAGCCTGTCCTGATAATGTGCAAACAGGAGATCACTATATATTAGATAACTGATCAGCACTGCCTGAGCCTGCCCTGATAATGTGCAGTCAGGTGATCACTATACATTATATAAATGATCAGCACTGTCCGAGCCTGTCCTGATAATGTGCAAACAGGAGATCACTATACATTAGATAAATGATGAGTACTGTACGAGCCTGTCCTGATAATGTGCAGTCAGGAGATCACTATGCATTAGATAAATTATGAGCACTGTCCGAGCCTGTCCTGATAATGTGCAGTCAGGAGATCACTATACATTAGATAAATGATGAGTACTTTCTGAACCTGTCCTGATAATGTGCAGTCAGGATATCACTATACATTAGATAAATGATGAGTACTGTCCGAATCTGTCCTGATAATGTGCAGTCAGGAGATCACTATACATTGTATAGACGCCCAGCACTGCCTGAGCCTGTCCTGATCAGGTTACCTCTTGCTGCCGTGCAGTCTCTGTGTCACAGCTCTGAGACCTATTAGTATCTTTGTAATTAGATTTATTCCCACACTGTTCTTTCTCAGCCTTGTCCCAGGCGATACCTCAGTGTTACACCCCAGGGCCCGGCCTGCGCTCAGCTCACTTACAGCCAGACCGCGACATCTTCATGATAATAATAATTATTATTATTATTAAC
Organism: Discoglossus pictus; assembly: GCA_027410445.1. NCBI lineage: Eukaryota > Metazoa > Chordata > Amphibia > Anura > Alytidae > Discoglossus > Discoglossus pictus. The sequence continues at coordinate 23,201,150 of CM050172.1, read as the reverse complement.
TTTTATTTGTAACGCACCAACATATTCCGTAGCGCTGTACAGGGGATGAAAGCAATAAAAAATACAATGTTAACAAACTGCAGAAAATGGAGGAAACTTGCTACTTAAAATCTAAAGATAAAACTAGATAAAATGAATAAAATATAAAAATAAATATAATAAATATATGACTATGTATAATAAATAAAATATAAAACTAAATCTAATAAATATATAACTAAATATAAAACTAAACCTAATAAATACAATCTAAAAATAAATATACTAACTTTTTAATAAATATGTAACTAAATTAAATATATAAAAAATATATAAAATATAAAACTAAATCTATTAAATATATTGTAAATAAAATCTAAAATTAAATATAATATGTATATAACAAATCTAATATTGTATATACAATCTAAAAATAAATATATAATAAATATATAAATAAGTATAAAAAATAAAATATAAAACTAAATCTAATAAATCTAATAAATAAAATAAAAAAATAATGATTTGTATATAACTAAATATAATAAATAAAATCTAAAAATAATTATATAATATAATAAATAAAATGTAAAATTAATTATAATATGTATATAACTAAATATAATTAATACAATTTAAAACTAAATATATAATAAATATATAACTAAATATAATAAATCAAATCTAAAACTAAATATAATAAATATAAATCTAAATATAATAAATAAATGATAAAAATAGATATAATAAATATATACTAAATATATAACTAAAATATTTTTTTTCAGATCCATAAAATGTAAAATATTTATTGCCACGGTTCAGCTAAGTGCTTTGCGTTAATATTGTTTATGACTTGATCTTATCCCTGTATAGCGCTACGGAATATTTTGGCGCGTTACAAATAAAGATAAAAATTCTATATTAATTTTAAGCCACTTTCACTTAGAATCGTTACTTACAACCCAGTGAAATTATGTATATTTTTAGAATTACTTTTGATCTGGAACCTTTTCTGTTTGGCCTTAATATGGACATTTAACCCCTTCCCTGCTGCATGCTTTGTCCAAGTGGTGTATTATGTTAACCCCTTCCTCGCCACAGGGTGTAATATACAGATCAGATATATATATACATGCGCAGTTATAAATAGCTCAGACATTTAAAGGGCAGCCTTGTCTTCCCGGGCAAAGTGACCCAAGGACAGGGACGTGTCTGGCAGGTGACATTTGACCAAATGCCACCCATCTGTGAAAATAACCTTTTTTTTTTAATGACATTTAAACATAATATATGTTATTATTTAATAGACAGGCTTTTATTAAATCCTAATAGACTTTCTGGGCAGAGGACCCGTCCTATTGGTCCATATCATTATTATATTTTATATATATCCCTATGGTGGCCTTTCTCTATGTGTCATCCCCTATATAATATTCCATCCTATGCAATGTCAGTACTATTTTATTCAATTATTTATATGTTTTTTTCCTAAAAAGTTATAATCCGGACCTTGACTTCATTTTACATTTGGACCTCGGTGACCATCCCTGATCCATAGAGTGTGGACCTTTAATATTATATATATATAGCTGTTGGTTTAGATCGGGATGGGCAAGGTAGGTCCTGGAGGGCCGCATACAGGCCAGGATTTGAGGATATCCCTGCTGCATCCAGGCAGTACCCCTGGTTGACTTACCTGGGACCACAGAAAGGAGATACTCAAATCCAGGCCTGTGTAGGACCCAACTTGCCCACCCCTGGTTTAGATGGATGTGCTGACATGGCATGGAAGGTTTAGTTACACATGCTTGTGAATGTACTGTAGGTACCCAGAACCCAGTGATGGAGCTACTGCTGGTGCAGCAGGTGCAAAGCACTGGGGCCTACAACAGGGTATTATTTGCTGACCAGCAGCCTGGAATAAAGGAAGACTCTTAATTTATTAGTGGAATAATAACGCATCAGATGGATAATAGCACATAATGATCATCTTGCGGGTCATCTATCCATCAGTATATATATATATATATTTTTTTTTTTTTTTTGTTCATTATGATATTTGTTCACTAGCTACGCCACTGCCAGACACCCTGTTTCTTGTAACAGGTCAGGATAAAATATCCCCATTGTCTCCCTTTATGTATATATTTAATAAACCAATCGTTTTACATAATATTTATACTAAATTTACAAGAAAATGCAGTATATGACTCCTCTATATCATTCTCCATCACCGTCTCTCACCCTGACATGTTTAATATCAAGATCTGGATCTCCCACATTATAAAATAACCCTGTCCTGTTATTATTATTTATGATTTTGTTAAAATAAGAGCAATTTAAAGTTGTATTTTTATGTAATCCCTCTTTTTACATGACATTGGCACAGTCCTTGTTATATTCCTTTTGCAGATCTGATTGTCATTCACAGGTGACCAAATACTGTGTATTTTTAACATGCAGGAAATAAATAGCACATGGGAGGGTGTGACATTTTCTGGCAAAATGTGGTTTAAATGTCACAATATGGTCTGCACAGCGCCACCTGGTGGGCATTAATGTGATAGCTATCTATTTACTGCAGTGATCATTTATCGTGACTTTCTGCTGAAATTAAACTTTTTTTATGAACGCATAAATAATAAACGAAACACGTTTTAAAAAATAATAAAATATACTTTATTTAGAAACAAGAAAAAGTAATCTTTAACGAGATTTATAAAAAAAAACAAGGAGCCGCCCGAACAGGGACTTGAACCCTGGACCCTCAGATTAAAAGTCTGATGCTCTACCGACTGAGCTATCCGGGCTCCATGCATAACCCCTTGACAGAAGATTATATCAAGTATCAAACAGTGCTCACACATGTGGATAAGATAACCTTATATATCTAGTATGTGATTATTTGTATGAAACTGGAAAAATACCTAAAAATATACAAATACATAAAATAAGCAAAATGATTGCATGTTTTTATTTACATGTGTATCTCTATGTGTTTGCATATGTGTACTATTTGTTAATGTAATATATAAGTTTACATACCCTTGAATGTTTGACCATGTTACAGACACACAAGGTGACACACACAGGTTACAATGGCAATTAAAGGTTGATTTCCCACACCACTGGCTTTTTAAATGGCAATTAGTATATGTGTATAAATAGTCAATGAGTTTGTTAGCAACAACATGGATGCACTGAGCAGGCTAGATACTGAGCCATGGGAACTGCCAAAAGATCTGCGTAACAAGGTAATGCAACTTCCTAAAGATGGAAAAGGATATAAAATGATATCCAAAGCCTTGAGAATGCCAGTCAGTACTGTTCAATCACTTAATAAGAAGTGGAAAACTCAGGGATCTCTTGATGCCAAGCCAAGGTCAGTAAGACCAAGAAAGATTTCAGCCACAACTGCCAGAAGAATTGTTCAGAGTAAAAGAAAACACCCATAGGTAACCTCGGGAGAAATTCAGGGTGATCTGGGAAAAGATGGCATGCTTGTTTCAAGAAGTACAATACACCGATACTTGAAAAAAAAAATGAGCTGCATGGTTGAGTTGCCAGAAAGAAGCCTTTACCGTGCCAATGCCACAAAAAAGCCCGGTTACAACATGCTCGACAACACCTTGACACGTCTCACAGCTTCTGGCACACTGTAATTTGGAGTGACGAGACCAAAATAGAGATTTATGGTCACAAAAAGCTAGGAACCAGCCCCAAACTGATGGGATCCATTAGACTGTCTGTGGGTTGGTCTCCTAAGCCGTGCATAATCCATCCAATGCTATGCTTCAAAGCGGTGTACTACAGTGAGCATATGCTTTAAAAGCCATGTATAAAGTGTTTTTGGGGGGATTTTAAGAGTGAAAATGCACTGTGGGCTCATTTGCATGTATCTGCCCAGTTTCCCAGAGTGCAGTGCATTAGCTGTATTTTGGGGCATTCAGAGTATAATTATAATTATATATATATATATATATATATATATATATATATATATATATATAAAATTATTTCTCTGTGTCATCAAATAGTGATAAATATCAAACATGAAACAGAATGGCATAATTAATATATCAGGTTATTATTATACAGAAAGGCCCAAGTAACAGAACCAGAGGCTGCAAAACTGATAGAAAAACATTTAATTTCCATAAAATACATTTTGACAGAGAACATACAAAACAAACATTTTCCTGTACAAGACATATAAAAATATATATTTTAAATAATCCAAAATTCGTTAACGTTGTGTAAAATAATAGAAGATAAGGTCGAAAAGGGGAGAGAGAGAAAAGCGAAAAATACACGAGACAGATGTTGGCGCGTGGGACCTTGGTTCACCATAACGGAGCAAAGTCCTGAAGAGTGGGATGAAAATGGTAATAAAGGGAAGAAAGGGAGATTATAGGAGAGAGAATGAATGTGGGAGAAGGTGAAGAAAACGGAGTGAGAAAGTAGGGAGAAAATAAGAGTGAAACAATGTAAACGGGTTAAGGTATAAATAAAAAGTGGGAATGGAGAAATAAGAAAAAAAGAGGAAGTGTGGAGTAAAAATGGAAGAGGAGTTAAGGTATAAGAAATAGGAAGTGGGATATAAAAATGGAAGAGATGAGGTGTATTAAAAAGGTAAAAAAAAAGAGAAGGTATAAAAAAAAAAAAAATATATTAAGGGGACAGAAAAAAAAAAAAAAAAAAAAAAAAAAAATCGAGGAGAGGGGTATAAAAAACGAATGACACGAGAATAAAAATGGAGGAGAGGAGGAGATATGGCCGAGACACTGATAACATAAGGCGCAGGCTGGCCACTTTTGACACTCTGTAGACGTCCGGCGGTGTTTAGGCGATCTCTCCATCACCGGAGCTTGATCTCGAAGCAGATGCAGTTGATGGTGTTGCAGTCTGGAGGCTGATATGTGCAGGCGAAGTCACACAGCGGACAGCAAGAGAGACAGTTACAGCTCTGAGGAAGAGAGAGAGAGACAGTGAGCATGGGATAGAGAGAGAGCGAGCGAGAAAAAGAGAGAAAGAGAAAGAAAGAAAGAAAGAAAAAAGAAAGAAAGAAAGAAAGAAAAAAGAAAGAAAGAAAAAAGAAAGAAAGAAAGAAAAAAGAAAGAAAGAAAAAAGAAAGAAAGAAAAAAGAAAGAAAGAAAGAAAGAGAGAGAATGCATGGACCAGAAATATTACTGCACTGTAAGATATAAAGAGTCCCAATATCCCATAATAACTGTGGCCCTCATTCAATTGCAATTCGGCCAATTGAATAGGGCTCTAATTAAGCACATAACATATTTTTTTTAAAGAAGTTTTTAGTTAGTGAACATCTATCCAAAAACAAGGTGTTCACTAACTAAAAACTTCTTTAAAAAAAATATGCTCTGTGCTTAATTAGAGCCCTGTTCAATTAGCCGAATCGCAATTGAATGAGGCCCCGTGTGATTAGCACAGCGCTGCATAGTATAATAATACTGAGTATTGATACACATTGGATGCACTGCATAGGATTATATTCTAATCTGACTTTAGAGGTGTCTGGTCCACATGTAAAACCCAGAGACAGGCCAGGATATTATCTATGTATCACCCTGATACCAGTTGTTAGTTTTAATATCCTGCAAGGTCTGAACAAAGCAAATAAGACAATTTTATTGATATCTCAGTGCTTTGGGAACAGTCCCTTTCAGAAATTAGAGTAAAGAACTCAGTATTGTGAGAGCCGCCAACAGTCCAGGATTTCAGTATTTCTCAAAATGAGCCCAGACGGATCAATACATTCAGATTCTCAATCGGAGAGAACCTGAATACACAGACACTGACATCCTGGACTGTTGGTGATCCTTATAGGACAGAGCTGCCAACTTCTTGTGGGAAAACAGTATATACAGTGCCTTGCAAAAGTATTCACCCCCTTGACTTTTACCTATTTTGTTACATTACAGCAGGGGTCACCAAACTTGGTCCTGGAGGGCCGCACCCAGGCCTGGATTTGAAGATTTCCTTTCTGTGCACAGATGAGTTAATCAGGATGACTGAAGAAGCAATAGTCTCAACTGTTTGCAGCAAGGATATCCACAAATCCAGGCCTGGTGCGGCCCTCCAGGACCAAGTTTGGTGACCCCTGCATTACAGCCTTAGGTTCAATGTTTTGTAATCTGAATTTTATGTGATGGATCAGAACACAAAGGTCTAAGTTGGTGAAGTAAAATGAGAAAAATATATACATAAAACTATTTTTTTTTAGAAAATTGGCATGTGCGTATGTCTTCACCCCCTTTGTTATGAAGCCCATAAAAAGCTCTGGTGCAACCAATTACCTTCAGAAGTCACATAATTAGTGAAATGATGTCCACCTGTGTGCAATCTACGTGTCACATGATCTGTCATTACATATACACACCTTTTTTTAAAGGCCCCAGAGGCTGCAACACCTAAGCAAGAGGCACCACTAACCAAACACTGCCATGAAGACCAAGGAACGCTCCAAACAAGTAAGGGACAATGTTGTTGAGAAATACAAGTCAGGGGTAGGTTATAAAAAAATATCCAAATCGTTGCTGATCCCCAGGAGCACCATCAAATCTATCATAACCAAATGGAAAGAACATGGCACAACAGCAAACCTGCCAAGAGACGGCCGCCCATCAAAACTCACGGACCGGGCAAGGAGGGCATTACTCAGAAAGGCAGCACAGAGACCTAAGGTAACCCTGGAGGAGCTGCAGAGATCCACAGCAGAGACTGTATCTGTACATAGGACGACAATAAGCCGTATGCTCCATAGAGTTGGGCTTTATGGCAGAGTGGCCAGAAGAAAGCCATTACTTTCAGCAAAAAACAAAATGGCACGTTCTGAGTTTGCGAAAAGGCAAGTGGGAGACTCCCAAAATGTATGGAGGAAGGTGCTCTGGTCTGATGAGACTAAAATTGCACTTTTCGGCCATCAAATAAAACACTATGTCTGGCGCAAACCCAACACATCACATGACCCAAAGAACACCATCCCCACAGTGAAACATGGTGGCGGCAGCATCATGCTGTGGGGGGACCGGGACTGTGAAACTGGTCAGAGTTGAGGGAAAGATGGATGGTGCTAAATACAGGGATATTCTGGAGCAAAACCTGTACCACTCTGTGCGTGATTTGAGGCTAGGACGGAGGTTCACCTTCCAGCAAGAAAATGACCCCCAAACACACTGCTAAAGCAACACTTGGGGGGTTTAAGGGGAAACATGTAAATGTGTTGGAATGGCCGAGTCACAGCCCAGACCTCAATCCAATAGAAAATCTGTGGTCAGACTTAAAGATTGCTGATCACAAGCGCAAACCATCCAACTTGAAGGAGCTGGAGCAGTTTTGCAAGGAGGAATGGGCCAAAATCCCAGTGGTAAGAAGTGGCAAGCTCATAGAGACTTATCCAAAGCGACTTGGAGCTGTGATTGCCGCAAAAGGTGGCTCTACAAAGTATTTACTTTAGGGGGGTGAATAGTTATGCACATTGACTTTTTCTGTTATTTTGTCCTTTTTGTTGTTTGCTTCACAATAAAAAAAAAACATCTTCAAAGTTGTGGGCATGTTCTGTAAATTAATTGATGCAAATCCTCAAACAATCCATGTTAATTCCAGGTTGTGAGGCAACAAAACACAAAAAATGCCAAGGGGGGTGAATACTTTTGCAAGGCACTGTATATCAAAACCCTAACGGTCATTGTCCACCTGACCTGGAAATTAAAGTGACGCCGTAAATTAGATGGCATTACAATGTTTAATTTTATTAGATAGTGGAGGTTGAAGGTTGGGTATTTAAGCATAGATTATCTATACAAGCGCACGTTCTCTATAACTCACAAAAGGCAGGCCTGTTGGTATCTACTGGAATAATGATACGAATGTAATGATTAAAAGTCTCTGTGACTATTATTAACTATTTAGCTAGGTATCCTGCTATAATGTTCCTGTCTATAAGACATTTCTAGTGAGACACTCACCGGTTTGGACGGGCAACATCTGTCCAGGCATTGGGTCATAGAGGGGAACCCGCAGTCACATAACTGGGCGCACCTTATACAGAGGTCACACAATCCCAGGTCTCCAACTTTCTGAAATCCTAAACAGGACGGGCAGCAGCCACGGGCCTAGAGAGAGTAAGAAGAGACAGGAGGAAGAGTATAAGTAGATGTATTAGTAGAATTAACTTGGGTACAAAACAGAGCATTGAAGGAGCACATTATAAACATTACAGAGTTAGTTTTGCATGACAAACAAGCACTTGTTACAATGTTATATTTTAATCCCTCAAGCGAAGACACTTGAGGGTGAAACGCGTAATCGCCGTCATTCTCCTAATGTTCCTGCCATGCCAACAGTGTGAGATCTTCTCAGCTCACATGCTGATGGACCAGACATGGGGCCAAAAGTGATCTCAGCATCCTGTATAGTGACAGCAGCCCTTTATCTTCAATAAATCTAGTGGTGATTTTGTATTATTATATCAGGTTTGTTTATCTCCACTTTCTTTCCCCCTCTTTGGACACAAAAGTGTCAGAGTTAGTGACTGGAGGGCCCTGGTGCAAAATAACTTGGGGGCCCCTATTCCAACTTTTCTATACAAGATAGATGCTTGGAGGGGTCAATAAAGAGCCAAAATATATGTAAATAATTAAATTACCCCTAGATCAGCTTCTTGCCTAATACATTAAGAGTCTCGTTTTACTCCAGTCTGCTGGTGGTAGTTGTAAAGGAGAAAGAGGGTCAACTAAATCTAAAAGTTAGAGGTATCCTTTCTAATAATTTATTTATATATATATATATATATATTTATTTATTTACTTACACATATATATATATATATATATACACACACATTTTTTATTTTTTTTGCAGTCCTGAACTCTGTAAAGTGCTGGGTTAGCGGGAGTAAATTTAAAATGGGGAATTGATGCCGGAACTCCGGGTTATCCGGCCAGCACTCCCAAGCATCCGGTACAGGCATCAATTCCCCATGTTAAATTTACTCCCGCTAAACCGGCACTTTACGGAGTTCAAGACTGCAAAAAAAATAAAAAATGTGTGTGTGTGTGTGTGTGTGTATGTATATGTATATATATATATATATATATATATATATATATATATATATATATACACATATACATACACACATATATACATATACAGTATCTCACTGGGGACCTACAGCTCATTGAGGGAACCATGAATGCCAGCATGTACTGTGACATACTGAAGCAGAGCATGATCCCCTCCCTTCGGAGACTGGGCCGCAGGGCATATTCCAACATGATAAGGACCCCAAACACACCTCCAAGATGACCACCGCCTTGCTAAAGAAGCTGAAGGTAAAGATGATGGACTGGCCAAGCATGTCTCCAGACCTAAACCCTATTGGGCATCTGTGGGGCATCCTCAAATGGTAGGTGAAGGAGTGCAAGGTCTCTAATATCCACCAGCTCTGTGATGTCATCATGGAGGAGTGGAAGAGGACTCCAGTGGCAACTGTGAAGCTCTGGTGAACTCCATGCCCATGAGGGTTAAGGCAGTGCTGGAAAATGATGGTGGCCACACAATATTGACACTATGGGCCCAATTTGGACATTTCCACTTAGGGGTGTACTCACTTTTGTTGCCAACGGTTTAGACATTAATGGCTGTGTGTTGAGTTATTTTGAGGGGGCAGCAAATTTACACCGTTATACAGGCTGTACACTTACTACTTCACATTGTAGCAGAGGGGAATTTCTTCAGTGTTGTCACATGAAAAGATATAATAAAATATGTACAAAAATGTGAAGGGTGTATATACACACACACACACTCTCATGCATGAAGATCATATAAATACAAATATGCATCTTGTTTCTATGATGTCACCTGCAGACATTGGTGAAGCAGAAGAAGAAACAGCAGCACAATGATATATAAAGAGACAGCCAGGAATATGGCCGCTGGGAGTGGGATGCTCAGATCGAATACGGCCGCTGCTGAGGGCGTAACTGCTGGGAAAGTGAGCGCCTGCAAAACAAGAGAAGATTAGGAGAAGGAAGAAGCAAGAAAGACACCACAGAAAGCAAAGAGCGCCAGGGACATGTGAGGAGGGGAGACTGGAAGAGAGGGGCGGGGAGAGAGAAAGCAAGATAGAGAGAAACAGAGCAGGATATAATGTAACAAGAGAGAAGAACATTGAGAGGGAGGCGAGAGTCGGGCGAGAGCGAGACTCCGCAGAGAGGGGGGGGGGGCGAGGCGAGACTCCGCAGAGAGGGGGGGGGGGAGGCGAGACTCCGCAGAGAGGGGGGGGGGGAGGCGAGACTCGCAGAGAGGGGGGGGGGAGGCGAGACTCCGCAGAGAGGGGGGGGGGCGAGGCGAGACTCCGCAGAGAGGGGTGGGGGGGCGAGGCGAGACTCCGCAGAGAGGGGGGGGGGCGAGGCTGAGACTCCGCAGAGAGGGGGGGGGGGGGGGGCGAGGCGAGACTCCGCAGAGGGGGGGGGCGAGGCAAGACTCCGCAGAGGGGGGGGGGGGGCGAGGCAAGACTCCGCAGAGGGGGGGGGGGGGGCGAGGCAAGACTCCGCAGAGGGGGAGGGGCGAGGCGAGACTCCGCAGAGAGGTAGGGGGGGGGGCGAGGCGAGACTCCGCAGAGGGGGGGGGGGGGGGGGGGGCGCGTGGCGAGACTCCGCAGAGAGGGGGGCGTGGCGAGACTCCGCAGAGAGGGGGGGCGAGGCGAGACTCCGCAGAGAGGGGGGGCGAGGCGAGACTCCGCAGAGAGGGGGGCGAGGCGAGACTCCGCAGAGAGGGGGGCGAGGCGAGACTCCGCAGAGAGGGGGGGGGGGGGGCGAGACTTTGCAGAGAGGGGGGGGGGCGAGACTCCGCAGAGAGGGGGGGGCGAGACTCCGCAGAGAGGGGGGGGGCGAGACTCCGCAGAGAGGGGGGGGGCGAGACTCCGCAGAGAGGGGGGGGGCGAGACTCCGCAGAGAGGGGGGGGGGCGAGACTCCGCAGAGAGGGGGGGGGGGGGCGAGACTCTGCAGAGAGGGGGGGGGCGAGACTCTGCAGAGAGGGGGGGGCGAGACTCTGCAGAGAGGGGGGGGAGGCGAGACATAGGAGAGGGGGAGGCGAGACATAGGAGAGGGGGAGGCGAGACATAGGAGAGGGGGAGGCGAGACATAGGAGAGGGGGGAGGCGAGACATAGGAGAGGGGGAGGCGAGACATAGGAGAGGGGGGAGGCGAGACATAGTAGAGGGGGAGGCGAGACATACAGAATGATGAACAGAGTAAGAACAGGAAAGAGAGAGGAGACAAACATCATATAGAGACATCCACTGGTAGCAGAGACATCTCCCCGCGGTGACACTCACAGCCATCACTTCATGGACCTCATGGATCCTGTGAGTGGAGAGAAAGAAATAATAATGTTATTGCACATGCTCACCCACGAGTATTCACCTCGGAGACACCCCGCTATCACACTCCTTAATGCGTACACCTTTATATACTATCTTGGATACCCTTGTCCTGATGGCTACTGCTGTACACCACTCTAATGTTACTCACTAATACCATCCACTGCTATAAAACCCACTATTACTCCTCTTTAATACCATTCACTAATACTACACTGTAATAGCATCCATTAATACCAACTTCCAGTAACTACACTCTATTGCTATTCACTAATATATACACTCTAATACTATTTATGGATACCATTACCAGTCTATTACTAGTTAGTAAATCTTGTCATTAGTACTGCACTCTAATATTACTCACTAGTACTATGTAATGTAATACTATCCATTGATACTCCACTACAATACACCCAATACCGCTTACTAATACCCCTCCTATAGTACCTGAGCTCTAATGATGTCAGTACCCCAATCACTGCACTAATACTCAGCCTTAGATGTATTACAACAGCCTAACCCCTGCACTAATGCTCCAACTACCACTCCTGCCCCAATACCCTAATACCCCATCTTACCTCAGCTGCACTCTCTGCTGTTGCTCCCCGAGATTTCCTTCTCACATCTCGCGGTATATTGTCCGCGTCCATCGTTACCATAGAAACCAGATAGCGGCCTGGGCTGTACAGGAACATGGAGAGGACAAACCTCGCAGACAAAGAGAGCGTGAGACTGCAGCGAGGGGTGCAGGGCGGGGCTACTGATAGAGTGACACCCATAGGGCGGGGCTACTGATAGAGTGGAACCCATTGGGCGGATATAGAAATAGGGCGGGGGCTAACGATAGAGTGACGTACATTGGGCGGGGTTACTGATAGAGTGACACCTATAGTCATGAGAGGGGAAGTGAGGAGTATGGCACTAATAGAAGTGTGTTTAGTCTGGATGGGGCCAGAGTCACTAACTGGGGCATTAATTAATTGGAGGCAAAGTCACTAATTAAGGAAAAGTTATTAACTGGAGGTAAAGTCATTAATTGTGGCACCATATGATACACCCATTTTTTGGCTCCTTTTCCTGTTGTAGGTGAGATGTTCCAAGAGGCTCCTTGGAAGGCGTGGTCAGCCATGGTTTACCTGGTATGCAGTGTAATACCCTAGCCTATCAGGGACCACAGCATGCTGCTGAGACATGCTCCCTGATTGGCTAGGACACCACATTACACATTAGAGAAGGAAACAAGAATCATGCAAATAGTACATGTATGGTCCAGCCTATCAGGGACCACAACATGCTGCTGAGGCATGCTTCCTGATAGGCTAGGACACCACATTACACATTAGAGAAGGAAACAAGAATCATTAAAATAGTACATGTATGGTCCAGCCTATCAGGGACCACAACATGGTGCTGAGATGCGGTCCCTGATTGGCTAGGACACTACACTGCACACCCAGCCCTACAGAGTTTGTATCTGAATACACTGTAGAGGGCAGGCCTATTTGCATGGTTCTGGTTTCCTTTTCTAGGACTATAAGGCTATCTGACACAATATAACGTCCTGTATTAAGGGGTCGGGTTCCATGGTGGTCCAGTGGTTAGGATTCGGTGCAATCTGGGTTCAATTCCAGTCAGGGAACCAAGAGGTCACACAACCCTGAAGCCAAACAGGGTTGGGCAGTACTTGGATGTGAGACCACCTAGGAATACCAGGAGCCGTATGCTGTGGCCCACTGGAGAAGGAACTGGCAATCCACTCCGTTATCTCTGCCATGAATACCAAGTGGATCAGCATGGTGTGTTGAGGTCCATGTGGTCACAGAGAGTCAGACACGACTGAACAACACAAACATTATGGGGTCAATAATAATCATCCTCTTTTGGCAGCTAAGCCAGCAGCAGAAAAGCATTTTTAAACTAATCTGCAAATCCCCTAAAGGGCCTATTTTATTGTATGAGAAATAATTGACCCACTGTGTAGATAACTTACATTAAATATATAGAGTGTGGGCCTGTATTCTCCTCATCTGTCCCAATAGGTTAAAGTTCATTTTAAGAGAATAAACTAAATATATATAAAATGAATAATGGCAGTTCCCGACACTAGAGGGCGCCCTCAGAACATAAATGACAACAATTAAAGGGCCACAGTGCTCAATTAAAAAAATAAAACAGAAAATTGAGCAAAATGTGTTTACAAAGTCTTTACATATTTAACAATTATTCTTTACGTGCAGGGCTACTGCTTCTTGCGGTTTCTGTCATGTGTCCTTGTAAACTAATGAGCTTTCCACTGCTCCTATCGGAAGCACTGGTTTTAGATTTCATTATGGAGGTAGAGTCTTCCTGTGCACTGATGAAGTTGATAAACAGAAATCAAAATGATAGATTCCACTGCGGCATAATCGCTTAGAAAAGGTAACATGTTATTTATTAGATATATGATTCCTGTGACCCTTTAAAGGGCGACAGGGCAGCTACATTTCTCATCCACTAGAGGCACCCTCACCACCCCAGTGACACAAGGGCTTTTGTGATACCTCTGTTAACCCCTACCTAGCCACATCACAGGGGGATGAGATTAGCATTGTGAGACAGGGCCAGTCCCCCCTGACACAGAGAGGAGAGTTGATGCTCTGCAGCAGACATTGTAACTGAGTGATGATCTGATATAGAAATGTAACTGTACAGGACCAGTGCCCACTCCGATGGTGCCCACTCCGATGGACATGTTCTCTCCTCTGATCACCGGGGTCCTCTTCTTCCCATCTCTCTTCCTGCTGCTGACCTTAGCTCTCCGGGCCCTCAGGGTGAGCCCAGGTGATGCTGACCAACTGGCTGTCAGGTACCCCCTGAGGCGTGTGTGTTCCCCCTGTGGTGTATGCGCCCCTCCTGTGGTGTGTGTGCCATTCTAGGATGTGTGTGCCATCCCTGGAGTGTGAGTGCCCCCCTGAGGTGTATGTTCCCCTCCGGGGTGTGTGTGTGCCTCCATAGGGAGAGTGTGCCCCCCTTGAAGTGCATGTGTTCCCCCCTGAGGTGTTTGTGCCCCTCTGGGATGTGAGTGCTCCCCTGGCATGTGTGTGCTACCCCTAGAGTGCCCCATGATGTGTGTGTACCCCCTTGGCGAGTGTGTGTCTCTCATTTTTGGTGCCCCCCCACCGTGGTGTGTGTGCGCCCCTTCTTGGGGTATATGCCCCCATTTTTTATTATTATTATTACTTTTATTTGTAATGCACCAACATATTCCATATCGCTATAAAGGGGAAAAGAACAAGAAAAATATAATTTTAACAAAATGCAAAAAATGGAGGGCCCTGTTTTGAGCTTAGAATCTTTGTAGAAAGTGTTTTTTCCCAAAGCACTCTACAAGATTGAAAACTCTCTACTTACAGTCTAAAGGGGATGGAAGAGGCAGATAAGAGATAGCAAGGGTCAGGAAGAAAGTGAAGTTTCATTGGTAGGAGGGTATGCAAAGTTAGAATGTTTTTTCATATAGAAGGAAAAGGAAAGTATCTGAGAAAGTAATTTGGTAAGTGATCCTAGTATGTAATATCTTATCTGGCCCTAGTGGTCAGGTAGTATAATCTGCGAGTGGGAGGTGAGGGGCCTGTGTTAGGAGGATGTCCCAAGAAGCCAGCAGAAGAAAGAGGGAGAGGAAGTGGGATTTGGACTCGCAGAAGTGTTTCTGCTTATGAGCTTTAGAAGGGGGAGGAGATAGAGAATGGAGGAATGAGAGTAGCTCATGGGAGCATAAAAGGGGAGAGGAGAGCATGGAAGGTGAGATGGTTATGTTGGAGACATGATGTGGCAAAGGTGAGAAGAGGAGCTTGAGGAAAAGACAGGATGTAATGAGGAAAGAACAGGCAATGGAGGCCAATGGAGTGTGTGTACACCCGTGTTGTGTGTGCAGACGCCGCCCCCCCCCCCCGCACTCAGTTTGCAAATCAAATCATCTCCATGTAAATAACATTTACATCTAAAGCTCTGCAGCCTTCGCCTTGTGTGTTAACCCTTTGACCCTTTATAGTCCCATGTCAACCTATTCCCCTGCAACTAAACACAAGTCCCCTGAACACGAGTCCCCTGAACACGAGACCCCTGAACACGAGGCCCCTGAACACGAGGCCCCTGAATACGAGTCCCCTGAATACGAGTCCCCTGAACACGAGGCCCCTGAATACGAGTCCCCTGAACACGAGTCCCCTGAATACGAGTCTCCTGAACACGAGACCCCTGAACACGAGGCCCCTGAACACGAGTCCCCTGAACACGAGTCCCCTGAACACGAGTCCCCTGAACACGAGGCCCCTGAATACGAGTCTCCTGAACACGAGTCCCCTGAACACGAGTCCCCTGAACACGAGGCCCCTGAACACGAGTCCCCTGAACACGAGTCTCCTGAACACGAGTCCCCTGAACACGAGTCTCCTGAACACGAGGCCCCTGAACACGAGTCCCCTGAACACGAGACCCCTGAACACGAGTCTCCTGAACACGAGTCTCCTGAATACGAGTCCCCTGAACATGAGATCTCTGAGCATGAGTATCCAGAACACAAGTCCCCTGAACACGAGTCTCCTGAATACGAGTCCCCTGAATACGAGTCCCCTGAATACGAGTCCCCTGAACACGAGACCCCTGAACACGAGGCCCCTGAACACGAGTCCCCTGAACACGAGACCCCTGAACACGAGTCCCCTGAACACGAGTCTCCTGAATACGAGTCCCCTGAATACGAGTCTCCTGAATACGAGTCCCCTGAACACGAGACCCCTGAACACGAGGCCCCTGAACACGAGTCCCCTGAACACGAGTCTCCTGAACACGAGTCCCCTGAACACGAGTCTCCTGAATACGAGTCCCCTGAATACGAGTCTCCTGAATACGAGTCCCCTGAATACGAGTCCCCTGAATA
Source organism: Discoglossus pictus (assembly GCA_027410445.1). Classification (NCBI taxonomy): domain Eukaryota; kingdom Metazoa; phylum Chordata; class Amphibia; order Anura; family Alytidae; genus Discoglossus; species Discoglossus pictus. Next base: position 23,184,840 of record CM050172.1, on the reverse strand, counting down.
CGAGTCCCCTGAATACGAGTCCCCTGAACACGAGTCCCCTGAATACGAGTCCCCTGAACACGAGGCCCCTGAACACGAGTCCCCTGAACACGAGTCCCCTGAACACGAGTCCCCTGAATACGAGTCTCCTGAACACGAGTCCCCTGAATACGAGTCCCCTGAATACGAGTCCCCTGAACACGAGTCCCCTGAATACGAGTCCCCTGAACACGAGTCTCCTGAACACAAGTCCCCTGAACACGAGTCCCCTGAACACGAGTCCCCTGAATACGAGTCTCCTGAACACGAGTCCCCTGAATACGAGTCCCCTGAATACGAGTCCCCTGAATACGAGTCCCCTGAACACAAGTCCCCTGAACACAAGTCCCCTGAATACGAGACCCCTGAATACGAGTCCCCTGAATACAAGTCCCCTGAACACAAGTCCCCTGAACACAAGTCCCCTGAATACGAGACCCCTGAATATGAGTCCCCTGAACACGAGTCCCCTGAATACGAGTCCCCTGAATACGAGTCCCCTGAATACGAGTCTCCTGAACACAAGTCCCCTGAACACGAGACCCCTGAACACGAGGCCCCTGAATACGAGTCCCCTGAATACGAGTCCCCTGAATACGAGTCCCCTGAATACGAGTCTCCTGAACATGAGTCCCCTGAATACGAGTCCCCTGAATACGAGTCTCCTGAACACGAGGCCCCTGAATACGAGTCCCCTGAACACGAGACCCCTGAACACGAGACCCCTGAACACGAGTCCCCTGAACACGAGTCCCCTGAATACGAGTCCCCTGAATACGAGTCCCCTGAACACGAGGCCCCTGAATACGAGTCCCCTGAACACGAGACCCCTGAATACGAGTCCCCTGAACACGAGACCCCTGAACACGAGACCCCTGAACACGAGTCCCCTGAACACGAGTCCCCTGAATACGAGTCCCCTGAATACGAGTCTCCTGAACATGAGTCCCCTGAATACGAGTCTCCTGAACATGAGTCCCCTGAATACGAGTCCCCTGAATACGAGTCCCCTGAACACGAGTCCCCTGAACACGAGACCCCTGAACATGAGATCTCTGAACACTAGGCCCCTGAATACGAGTCCCCTGAACACGAGACCCCTGAACATGAGATCTCTGAGCATGAGTATCCAGAACACAAGTCCCCTGAATACGAGTCCCCTGAATACGAGTCTCCTGAATACGAGTCCCCTGAATACGAGTCCCCTGAATACGAGTCCCCTGAACACGAGACCCCTGAACATGAGATCTCTGAGCATGAGTATCCAGAACACAAGTCTCCTGAATACGAGTCTCCTGAATACGAGTCCCCTGAACACGAGTCCCCTGAATACGAGTCCCCTGAATACGAGTCCCCTGAACACGAGACCCCTGAACACGAGTCCCCTGAATACGAGTCTCCTGAACATGAGTCCCCTGAATACGAGTCCCCTGAACACGAGTCCCCTGAATACGAGTCCCCTGAATACGAGTCCCCTGAACACGAGGCCCCTGAACACGAGTCCCCTGAACACGAGTCCCCTGAATACGAGTCCCCTGAACACGAGGCCCCTGAATACGAGTCCCCTGAACACGAGTCCCCTGAATACGAGTCCCCTGAATACGAGTCCCCTGAATACGAGACCCCTGAACACGAGTCCCCTGAACACGAGGCCCCTGAATACGAGTCCCCTGAACACGAGTCCCCTGAATACGAGTCCCCTGAACACGAGGCCCCTGAATACGAGTCCCCTGAACACGAGTCCCCTGAATACGAGTCCCCTGAATACGAGTCCCCTGAACACGAGTCCCCTGAATACGAGTCCCCTGAATACGAGTCTCCTAAACACGAGTCCCCTGAACACGAGACCCCTGAACACGAGTCCCCTGAATACGAGTCCCCTGAATACGAGTCCCCTGAACACGAGTCCCCTGAACACGAGGCCCCTGAATACGAGTCCCCTGAATACGAGTCTCCTGAACACGAGTCCCCTGAACACGAGGCCCCTGAATACGAGTCCCCTGAATACGAGTCTCCTAAACACGAGTCCCCTGAACACGAGACCCCTGAACACGAGTCCCCTGAACACGAGTCCCCTGAACACGAGGCCCCTGAACACGAGTCCCCTGAACACGAGTCCCCTGAACACGAGACCCCTGAACACGAGTCCCCTGAACACGAGTCCCCTGAATACGAGTCCCCTGAATACGAGTCTCCTGAACACGACTCCCCTGAACACGAGACCCCTGAACATGGTTCCCCCAAACACGAGTCCCTCTGAGAATGAGTCTACTGAACACAAGTCCCCTGAACTCGAGCCCCCTGAACACGAGTCACACGAACCTCACGAAAACGAGTCCTCTGAGCACGAGTCCCCTGAACACGAGTCCCCTGAACACGAGTCCCCTGAACACGAGACCCCTGAACACGAGACCCCTGAACACGAGTCCCCTGAACACGAGACCCCTGAACACGAGACCCCTGAACACGAGTCACACGAACCTCACGAAAACGAGTCCTCTGAGCACGAGTCCCCTGAACACGAGTCCCCTGAACACGAGTCCCCTGAACACGAGACCCCTGAACACGAGTCACACGAACCTCACGAAAACGAGTCCTCTGAGCACGAGTCCCCTGAACTCGAGTTCCCTGAACACGAGACCCCTGAACACGAGTCCCCTGAACTCGAGTCCCCTGAACACGAGACCCCTGAACATGGTTCCCCCAAACACGAGTCCCCCCGAGAATGAGTCTACTGAACACAAGTCCCCTGAACTCGAGCCCCCTGAACACGAGCCCCCTGAACACGAGCCCCCTGAACACGAGCCCCCTGAACACGAGTCACACAAACCTCACGAAAACGAGTCCTCTGAACACGAGTCCCCTGAACACGAGACCCCTCAAGAATAAGTCCCCTGAGCATGAGTACCCCGAATACTTGCCCCCTGAACACGAGTCCCCTGAACACGAGTATCCTGAACATGAGTCCCCGCGACCACGAGTCCCCTGAGAATAAGACTCCTGAACATGAGTCCCCCAACCACGAGTCAGTCCCCTGAGAATGAGTCCCCCGACCACGAGTCCCCTGAACATGAGACCTCTGAGAATGAGTCCCCTGAACATGAGTCCCCTGAACATGAGACCCCTGAGAATGAGTCCCCCGACCATGAGTCCCCTGAACATGAGACCCCTGAGAATGAGTCCCCTGAACATGAGACCCCTGAGAATGAGTCCCCTGAACATGAGACCCCTGAGAATTAGTCCCCCGACCATGAGTCCCCTGAACATGAGACCCCTGAGAATGAGTCCCCTGAACATGAGACCCCTGAGAATTAGTCCCCCGACCATGAGTCCCCTGAACATGAGACCCCTGAGAATGAGTCCCCTGAGAATGAGACCTCTGAATGTGAGTACCCACAAGTTCCCTGAACATGAGCTCCTTAGAATAACAGGAACTGAAGGGTCTAACTTAAAGGATCACTGCCATGCCCATACAATAGGGTTTGATTTTATATTTAGTTACTGATTAGCAGTAAAATCAGGATCTGAAGAAGTAAAAAAACAATGTAGATCGAAAAACTTACATATTAAACTGCAGCAGAACTGTTTGTCTCCACCCCTATCAGGTGGTGTCTAGGAGGTGGTTGAGAGTTTATGCCCAGAGGGATTGTCCTGATAGGGGTCTTTATCTGTTTGCTGGATAATGTTATTTATTTCCTACTGTGGATATTGGTGGAAAAAAACATGTTGGACAAACTCCTGGCCAGATCTTGTTTCACATCCTGGGCACCAATCAGAGGCAGAACTCTTGGATGCAACAATGCTAAATTCAAATGTAAGTTTTACATTAAAGTTTTCAATTTGTACTTCTCAGTCAGACTTTCTGATAGACCCACTAAGGGCACTGTGATATCTATTGATAATGAAAGATCATAGTCACAATGATCTGTCATTAGCGCTGTATTTTTTTATTCACATTCAAGTACTTTTAGTAGTGGGGGTTATATAGAAGATAAGCAGAGCAAGTCAGACGACTCCAGAAAGTAATTATCAGTTGTAGCAATCATCACCCATATGAAAGAGATAACAGATTATTCTTGATCAGAGAAGATTTTCTATGGGAGAAGATTTTCTATCTGTACAATGGGAATGTGGCATCAGTAACTACAAGTGCACTCAAGAAAAACCTCTTGAGAAAGTCAGGATCAGGTGGCAATGGGAAATAATTTACCAGTGCGCCTTCAAATGGAATCTATGATGAGGGATATAATACCTGGGTGTTCTCAAGGGGGTTGCCTTTAAGTGATTTGGTTGTTAAATGATGATTTGTACTAAATAATAAATGTATAAATTATAGAGTAGGTTACCCCCTGGGGATCTGTAACGAGTCCCTGGTGTCCCAGGTCACCCTGAGGTGGCCGGTGACTCACAGATTCCATAGATCTGTTAATCCCATGGGTGGGGCTGGAAGAGCTTTATATAAGGGACTGTGATAGCACGTTGTACGGAGGGGGCCCCAGGAATGGAGCCTGAGGGGCTGTGCACCCAAGGAGGATAGTAATAATAATAATCAGTGGGGCAGCTGCATGTGCAACCGGTGCAAAGCACAGGGTAGGGGGCCTTCTGGAGTAAACGGGGTCTCCTGATTTATACAAAAGGGGACCTGTATATTTTGGGCTTTTTTATTGCACTGGGGCATTCACTAGCTTTACCAGGGCTGCACAGGAAGGGGGTGTGGAACTGCCCCGAACCCCCAAAACAAGGGCCCCTGACGGTCCAAAAATGCACTGTCACAGCCTTCTGGGCTCTGTTTATGGGAATAACTGACACTAGCCCATGTGGCTACCAACCTCAAGGGCTATTACAATGGCCATGAGACTTGCCTTAAGGGACTGTGACACTTTTACAGCTATTTGTGGTGTAATGATGGGCCTCAGGCTCAGGAGTTTTTTGGGCCTATCAGGCTAAGGGTCATTTTGTAATGTTTATGTCGCTGTACAGTAGCAATGTTAATATAAAGGTGCCTAATATGAAAGCATTGTGCGCTTTAGAAACAGGAATTTATGAAAAGGAATCCATTTTCCATGTTGCTCCCATCTTGGTATTTAGTATGCCATTGTACGTCCATTTTGTTGTTGTCCTTGGCAACTTGCTGCATGGACCCCCTAGTCGGACACTCTGGCTTTAGAGCTATTGTTCACATGTCTTGTCACCCGCCCACCCTGTGCTCCCGATTCCCGGCTGCGGGCCCTGATTTGCATGCTGGGTACTGAGAAGACCAAACTCTTTTATCCAGGGGGGTATTACTATAGCAGGAGGTTGTGGGGGTGAAAGAGGACCCCTCTGCCCTAACCTGTGACAAGGGCTGTGTCTGGGCTGTGAGGTGTTATAGAGAGGGGTATGTGAGGGGTAGTTATACAGGGCTGTTGGGGTGTTATACAGAGGTGTATCTGGGCTGTGAGGTGTTATACAGGGGTATGGAGGTGTTATACAGGCTATGGGGGTGTTATACAGAGGTGTATCTGGGCTGTGAGGTGTTATACAGGGGTATGGAGGTATTATACAGGCTATGGGGGTGTTATACAGAGGTGTATCTGGGCTGTGAGGCGTTATACAGGGGTATGGAGGTATTATACAGGCTATGGGGGTGTTATACAGAGGTGTATCTGGGCTGTGAGGCGTTATACAGGGGTATGGAGGTATTATACAGGGCTTTTAGGGTGTTATACAGAGGTGTATCTGGGCTGTGAGGCGTTATACAGGGGTATGGAGGTATTATACAGGCTATGGGGGTGTTATACAGAGGTATGTCTGGGCTGTGAGCTGTTATACAGGGGTATGTGAGGGGTAGTTATACAGGGCTATTGGGGTGTTATACAGAGGTGTATCTGTGCTGCGAGGCGTTATACAGGGATATGGAGGTGTTATACAAGGGTATGTCTGGCCCTTGAGGTGTTATACAGGGGAGTATGTGAGGTGTTATAAGGGCTATGGGGGTGTTATACAGAGGTATGTCTGGGCTGTGAGGTGTTGTACAGAGGGGTATGTGAGTGGTAGTTATACAGAGGTGTATCTGGGTAGTTATACAGAGGGGTATGTGAGTGGTAGTTATACAGAGGTGTATCTGGGTAGTTATACAGAGGTGTATGTGAGTGGTAGTTATACAGAGGGGTATCTGGGTAGTTATACAGAGGTGTATGTGAGTGGTAGTTATACAGAGGGGTATCTGGGTAGTTATACAGAGGTGTATATGAGTGGTAGTTATACAGAGGGGTATCTGGGTAGTTATACAGAGGTGTATATGAGTGGTAGTTATACAGAGGGGTATCAGGGTAGTTATACAGAGGTGTATGTGAGTGGTAGTTATACAGAGGGGTATCTGGGTAGTTATACAGAGGTGTATATGAGTGGTAGTTATACAGAGGGTTATCTGGGTAGTTATACAGAGGTGTATATGAGTGGTAGTTATACAGAGGGGTATCTGGGTAGTTATACAGAGGTGTATGTGAGTGGTAGTTATACAGAGGGGTATCTGGGTGGTAGTTATACAGAGGGGTATCAGGGTAGTTATACATATGTGTATGTGAGTGGTAGTTATACAGAGGGGTATCTGGGTGGTAGTTATACAGAGGGGTATCACGGTAGTTATAGAGAGCCATGTCCTTCTAGCCCGGATTACCCCTAAGACAAGCCCAAAGCTGATTATATTGGTGCTATCTCTTTAAGTCCCTCCCCCTCGGCCCATACAGTCTCTCTCTCTATATATATATAACAGTATACTCTTTCCAGTGTATCCCGGGTCTCTCCCTGTCACTCCTATACACCATGCCGGCTCCTGCAGCATCCCTCCTCCTCCTCCTCCCCCTCCTCCTGCATCCCTGAGGCCGGGTACCACCAGCATCCCCCACCCCCCTCACTGTGTGACCCCCCCTCCCTATTGTCTCTCTGTGTATAACAGTGGTGTGTGCGCTCTCTCTGCTCTGGGGTCTCTCTCCCCTCTCTCATCTCTCTCTCCATCTCCCCCCTCCTCTCTCTCTCTCCATCTCTCCCCCTCCTCTCACTCTCCCTCCTCTCTTTATCTCTCTCCTCCTATCTCCCCCCCTTCTCTCTCTCCTCCTATCTCCCCCCTGCTCTCTCTCTCTCCCTCCCCTCTGTCTCTCGGCTCCATCCTTTCTCCTGCCGCAATGGTACATGTCCTGGTGGCGGGCAGTCTCTTCTTCCCGGGGCTCTTTCTCCTCTCCAAGGCCGGACTGCGGAGGCTGCGGATCTTCCGTGGGGAGGAATCCAATACCGTCATAGTGTCAGCCAGGTAACCGGGGCAGGACCGGGGGATGGGGCTGCAGGGACAATGGGAAGAGCGAGAGAGAGAGACATGGGGAGGGATGAGAGAGAGAGACAGTAAGGATTAGACATAGGGATATATAGAGAGAGACATGGACAGGTAGAATGCGAGAGAGAGACTTGAGGATGAGGCGTAGGGATAGAGAGAGTCCTGGGCAGGTAGAATGGGAGAGGTAGACTGTGAGGATGAGACATAGGCATAGAGAGAGACATGGGCAGGTAGAATGAGAGAGAGACTGTGAGGATGAGACATAGGGATAGAGAGAGACATGGGCAGGTAGAATGAGAGAGAGACTGTGAGGATGAGACATAGGGATAACGAGAGACATGGGCAGGTAGAATGAGAGAGAGACTGTGAGGATGAGACATAGGGATAACGAGAGACATGGGCAGGTAGAATGAGAGAGAGACTGTGAGGATGAGATATGGGGATATATATAGAGAGAGACATGGGCAGGTAGAATCGGAAAGAGACTGTGAGGATGAGATATAGGGATATATATAGAAAGAGACATGGGCAGGTAGAATGAGAGAGAGACTGCGAGGATGAGACGCAGTGAAAGAGACATGGGCAGGCAGAATAAGAGAGACAGTGAAGATGAGACATGGGGATATATATATATATAGAGAGAGAGAGACATGGGCAGGAAGAATGAGAGAGATAGACAACGAGGATGAGACGTAGGGATAAAGAGAGATGCAGTGAGGATGGCACAAAGGGATAGAGAGAGACCGAGAGACATTGAGGATTAGACAGGTGTAGATATAGAGAGACATGGGCAGACAGAATGAGAGAGCAGGATACAGGGATGAGAGGACGGTATTGGTGACATTGCACAGAGGACACTGGTGCGGTAGTGTCATATCTATGTGTACATGTGCAGGGTGTGTATATGTCAGTGTATATCAGCGCTGTGTGTGTACAGCATTGTATGATTACATATAGTCTGTGAGTATGTGGCTGTGTCTATGTGTACATGTGCAGGGTGTGTATATGTCAGTGTATATCAGTGCTGTGTGTGTACAGCATTGTATGATTACATATACTCTGTGAGTATGTGTCTGTATCTATGTGTACATGTGCAGGGTGTGTATATGTCAGTGTATATCAGCGCTGTGTGTGTACAGCAGTGTATGATTACATATAGTCTGTGAGTATGTGTCTGTGTCTATGTGTACATGTGCAGGGTGTGTATATGTCAGTGTATATCAGCGCTGTGTGTGTACAGCATTGTATGATTACATATAGTCTGTGAGTATGTGGCTGTATCTATGTGTACATGTGCAGGGTGTGTATATGTCAGTGTATATCAGCGCTGTGTGTGTACAGCATTGTATGATTACATATAGCCTGTGAGTATGTGGCTGTATCTATGTGTACATGTGCAGGGTGTGTATATGTCAGTGTATATCAGCGCTGTGTGTGTACAGCATTGTATGATTACATATAGTCTGAGTATGTGGCTGTATTTATGTGTACATGTGCAGGGTGTGTATATGTCAGTGTATATCAGCGCTGTGTGTGTACAGCATTGTATGATTACATATAGTCTGTGAGTATGTGGCTGTATCTATGTGTACATGTGCAGGGTGTGTATATGTCAGTGTATATCAGCGCTGTGTGTGTACAGCATTGTATGATTACATATAGTCTGTGAGTATGTGGCTGTATCTATGTGTACATGTGCAGGGTGTGTATATGTCAGTGTATATCAGCGCTGTGTGTGTACAGCATTGTATGATTACATATAGCCTGTGAGTATGTGGCTGTGTCTATGTGTACATGTGCAGGGTGTGTATATGTCAGTGTATATCAATGCTGTGTGTGTACAGCATTGTATGATTACATATAGTCTGTGAGTATGTGGCTGTATCTATGTGTACATGTGCAGGGTGTGTATATGTCAGTGTATATCAGCACTGTGTGTGTACAGCATTGTATGATTACATATAGCCTGTGAGAATGTGTCTGTATCTATGTGTACATGTGCATGGTGTGTATATGTCAGTGTATATCAATGCTGTGTGTGTACAGCATTGTATGATTACATATAGTCTGTGAGTATGTGGCTGTATCTATGTGTACATGTGCAGGGTGTGTATATGTCAGTGTATATCAGCGCTGTGTGTGTACAGCATTGTATGATTACATATAGCCTGTGAGTATGTGGCTGTATCTATGTGTACATGTGCAGGGTGTGTATATGTCAGTGTATATCAGCGCTGTGTGTGTACAGCATTGTATGATTACATATAGTCTGAGTATGTGGCTGTATTTATGTGTACATGTGCAGGGTGTGTATATGTCAGTGTATATCAGTGCTGTGTGTGTACAGCATTGTATGATTACATATAGTTTGTGAGTATGTGGCTGTATCTATGTGTACATGTGCAGGGTGTGTATATGTCAGTGTATATCAGCGCTGTGTGTGTACAGCATTGTATGATTACATATAGTCTGTGAGTATGTGGCTGTATCTATGTGTACATGTGCAGGGTGTGTATATGTCAGTGTATATCAGCGCTGTGTGTGTACAGCATTGTATGATTACATATAGTCTGTGAGTATGTGGCTGTATCTATGTGTACATGTGCAGGGTGTGTATATGTCAGTGTATATCAGCGCTGTGTGTGTACAGCATTGTATGATTACATATAGCCTGTGAGTATGTGGCTGTATCTATGTGTACATGTGCATGGTGTGTATATGTCAGTGTATATCAGAGCTGTGTGTGTACAGCATTGTATGATTACATATAGTCTGTGAGTATGTGGTTGTATCTATGTGTACATGTGCAGGGTGTGTATATGTCAGTGTATATCAGCGCTGTGTGTGTACAGCATTGTATGATTACATATAGCCTGTGAGAATGTGTCTGTATCTATGTGTACATGTGCATGGTGTGTATATGTCAGTGTATATCAGTGCTGTGTGTGTACAGCATTGTATGATTACATATAGTCTGTGAGTATGTGGTTGTATCTATGTGTACATGTGCAGGGTGTGTATATGTCAGTGTATATCAGTGCTGTGTGTGTACAGCATTGTATGATTACATATAGTCTGTGAGTATGTGGCTGTATCTATGTGTACATGTGCAGGGTGTGTATATGTCAGTGTATATCAGCACTGTGTGTGTACAGCATTGTATGATTACATATAGCCTGTGAGTATGTGGCTGTATCTATGTGTACATGTGCAGGGTGTGTATATGTCAGTGTATATCAGCGCTGTGTGTGTACAGCATTGTATGATTACATATAGCCTGTGAGTATGTGGCTGTGTCTATGTGTACATGTGCAGGGTGTGTATATGTCAGTGTATATCAGCGCTGTGTGTGTGTACAGCATTGTATGATTACATATAGTCTGTGAGTATGTGGCTGTATCTATGTGTACATGTGCAGGGTGTGTATATGTCAGTGTATATCAGCGCTGTGTGTGTACAGCATTGCATGATTACATATAGTCTGTGAGTATGTGTCTGTATCTATGTGTACATGTGCAGGGTGTGTATATGTCAGTGTATATCAGTGCTGTGTGTGTACAGCATTGTATGATTACATATAGCCTGTGAGTATGTGGCTGTGTCTATGTGTACATGTGCAGGGTGTGTATATGTCAGTGTATATCAGCGCTGTGTGTGTACAGCATTGTATGGTTACATATAGTCTGAGTATGTGGCTGTATCTATGTGTACATGTGCAGGGTGTGTATATGTCAGTGTATATCAGCGCTGTGTGTGTACAGCATTGTATGATTACATATAGTCTGTGAGTATGTGGCTGTGTCTATGTGTACATGTGCAGGGTGTGTATATGTCAGTGTATATCAGCGCTGTGTGTGTACAGCATTGTATGATTACATATAGCCTGTGAGTATGTGGCTGTATCTATGTGTACATGTGCAGGGTGTGTATATGTCAGTGTATATCAGCGCTGTGTGTGTACAGCATTGTATGGTTACATATAGTCTGAGTATGTGGCTGTATCTATGTGTACATGTGCAGGGTGTGTATATGTCAGTGTATATCAGCGCTGTGTGTGTACAGCATTGTATGGTTACATATAGCCTGTGAGTATGTGGCTGTATCTATGTGTACATGTGCAGGGTGTGTATATGTCAGTGTATATCAGCGCTGTGTGTGTGTACAGCAGTGTATGATTACATATAGTCTGTGAGTATGTGGCTGTATCTATGTGTACATGTGCAGGGTGTGTATATGTCAGTGTATATCAGCGCTGTGTGTGTACAGCATTGTATGATTACATATAGTCTGTGAGTATGTGGCTGTATCTATGTGTACATGTGCAGGGTGTGTATATGTCAGTGTATATCAGCGCTGTGTGTGTACAGCATTGTATGATTACATATAGTCTGTGAGTATGTGGCTGTATCTATGTGTACATGTGCATGGTGTGTATATGTCAGTGTATATCAGCGCTGTGTGTGTACAGCATTGTATGATTACATATAGTCTGTGAGTATGTGGCTGTATCTATGTGTACATGTGCATGGTGTGTATATGTCAGTGTATATCAGTGCTGTGTGTGTACAGCATTGTATGATTACATATAGTCTGTGAGTATATGGCTGTGTCTATGTGTACATGTGTAGGGTGTGTATATGTCAGTGTATATCAGCGCTGCTTGTATACAGCATTGTAAAATTACATATATAGCCTATATGTGGTTGTAGCTATGTGTACATGTGCATGGTGTATATATATTAGTATGTATGCGTGTGTTTGTGTCAGTGTATATAAATGCTCTAATCATGTACAATGTGTATATAAAATGTATATAATTTATATAAAGTCAGTGTATATGCACTGTGCATTTATGTATCAGTAAGTGTGCAATTGTATCTATTTGTGTATATATATATACTGTGTGTACATCACTGCGAGTATACTGTATAGTAGTGTGTTTATATCAGGTTGCAGGTGTCATGCATGTGTTGTGTATATTAATATCAGTGTACATATATAACAGTAAGCATGCGTACCATGTCTATGTATGATGCAAGTGTATATAAGTGTATATAAGTGTATATAAGTGTATATAAGTGTATATAAGTGTAGATCACTGTATGTGAGCTCTGCTTTTACACAGTCTAATTGTATATTTCATGTGTGTATATTTCAGGGTATATGTGTTGTTCAGTATCAGACTGCATAGCCTGTTTATTTTATTGTTTGTCAACTGTATGTAGATATATCAGTATGGCACAGGCTGGTTACCTCCCATTGCTCATTGGCACAGGCTGGTTACCATACAATGCTCATGGGGATCGGCAGGTTACTTCCCAGTGCTCATGGGGACAGGCTGGCTACTTTCCAATGTTCATGGGGACTGGCCGGTTACCTTCCAGTGCTAATGGGGACAATATGTTTACCTCCCAATGCTCATGGGGACCTGCTTGTACCTTCCAATTCTTATGGGGACCGACTGGTTATCTTCTAATGCTCATGGGAACCGGCTGATTACCTTCCAATGCTCATTAGGATTAAGACCGGCTTGGTACATTCCAATGCTCATGGAGACAAGCTGGTTACCTTCCAGTGCTCATGAGGACAGACTGGTTGCCTCCCACGGCTCATGGGGACAGACTGGTTACCATACTATACTCATCGGGACAGGCTGGTTACCTTCCAGTGATTATAGAAGCAAGCTGTTACCTCCCAGTGCTCATGGGGACTGTCTAGTTACCTACCAGTGCTCACAGGGACAAGCTGCTTACCTCCCAATGCTTATGGGGGCCGGCTGGTTACCTTCCTGTTCTCATGGGATCAGGCTGGTTACTACCCAGTGCTCAAGGGGGCAGGCTGGCTCCCTTTCTGTGCTCATGGGGACAGGTTGGTTACCTTTCAATGCTCATGGGGACAGACTGGTTACCCTACTATACTCATCGGGACAGGCTGGTTACCTTCCAGTGATTATAGGAGCAGGCTGCTTACCTCCCAATGCTAGTGGGGGCAGGCTGGATACCTTCATGTGTTTATGGGAACAGGCTGGTTACCCCAATGCTCATGAGGGCAGACTGGTTACCTTCCTGTGCTCATGGCGACAGGCTGCTTACCTTCCAATTCTCATGGGGACTGGCTGGTTACTATCCAAAGCCCATGAAGACCGACTGGATACCATACACATACATGCTCATGGGGTCTTTCTGGTTTCCTTGCAGTGCTCATGAGTAACTGCTGGTTACCTCCAAATTCTCATGGGGACCGGCACAATGACAATGTACAATGACCGGCTGGTTACCCCCCAATGCTCATGGCGACAGGCTGCTTACCTTCCAATTCTCATGGGGACCAGCTGGTTACTATCTAAAGCTCATGGGGACTTGCTTGGCACCTTCCATTATTCATGGGGATTGACTGGTTGCCTCCCAATGCTCATGAAGACTGACTGGTTACCATACAAATGTTCATGGGGACTGTCTGGTTTCCTTTTAATGCTCATGAGGACCGGCACCATGACAATGTACAATGACCAGCTGGTTACCTCCCAGTGCTCATGGGGACTGGCTGGTTACCTTCTAATGCTCATGGGGATCTACTGGTCACCTTCTAGTGCCCATGGGGATTAACTGGTTACCTTCTACTGCACATGTGAACTGGCTCATGGAGACATGCTGGTCCAATGCTCATGGAGACAGGCTAGTTACTTTCCAGTGTTCATGGGAACAAGCTAGTTACCTGCCAGTGCTCACGAGGACAGACTGGTTGCCTCCCATGGCTCATGGGGACAGGCTAGTTACAATACAATGCTCATGAGGACAGGTTGGTTACCTCCCAATGCTCATGGAGACCACCTGGTTACCTTCCGGTGCTCAAAGGGACCGCCTGGTTACCTTCCAGTGCTCCTGGGGATAGGCTGGCCACCTTCCAGTCCTCATGGGTGGTCCTCACTGGATGGTTACCTCCCAATGCTCACAGGGACAGGCTGGTAACCTCCCAATGCTCATGGAGACTGACTGGTTTCCTCTCAATGCTCATGGGTGCAGGCTGGTTACCTACCTGTGCTCATGGGGACAGGCTGATTACCTCCAAGTGCTCATGGGGGTAGGCTGGTTACCTTCCCATGCTCAGGGGGACAGGCTGGTTACCTTCCAATGCTCATGAGGACCACCTGGTTACTATCCAAAGCTCATGGGGACTGACTTGGCACCTTCCAATGCTCATGAAGACCGGCTGGTTACCATACAAATGCTCATGGGGACTTTCTGGTTTCCTTGCAATGCTCATGAGGACCTGCTGGTTACCTCCAGATTCTCATGGGGACCTGCACAATGTACAATGACCGACTGGTTACCGCCCAATGCTCATGAGGACTGGCTGTTACCTTCTACTGCTCATGGGAATTGGCACATGGAGACATGCTGGTCCAATGGTCATGGAGTTCGGCTAGTTACTTTCCAGTGTTCATGGGGACAGGCTAGTTACCTCCCAGTGCTCATTAGGACAGACTGGTTGCCTCCCACGGCTCATGACGACAGGCTGGTTACCTACGATGGCTCATGGGGCCAGGCTGGTTAATATACAATGCTCATGAGAAGAGGTTGGTTCCTTCCCAATGCTTATTGGGACAGGCTGGTTACCTTCCAGTGATTATGGGAAAAAGCTGGTTACCACCCATTGCTCATGGGGACCATCTGGTTACCTACCAGTGCTCACAGGGACAAGCTAGTTACCTCTCAATGTTCACGGGGAAACGCTGGTTAGCTACCTGTGCCCATAGGGACAGGCTGGTTACTATCCAAAGCTCATGGGGATAGGCTGGTTACCTTCCAATGCTCATGAAGACCGTCTGGCTACCATAAAAATGTTCATGGAGTCTGTCTGGTTTCCTTGCAATGCTCATGAAGACCTGCTGGTTACCTCCAGATTCTCATGGGGACCGGCACAATGTACAATGACCGGCTAGTTACCTCCCAATGCTCATGGGGCCTGGCTGGTTACCTCCCAATGCTCATAGGGACTGGTTGGTTACCTTCTAATGCTCACGGGGACTCGCTGGTTCCCTTCTACTGCTCATGGAGACAGACTAGTTACTTTCCAGTGCTCATGGGAACAGGCTCATTACCTTCCAGTGCTCTTGAGGACAGGTTGGTAACCTCCCATGGCTCATGGGGACAGGCTGGTTACCATACTGTGATTATGGGAACAAGCTGGTTACCTCCCAGTGCTCATGGGGACCGGCTGGTTACCATTCACTGCTCATGAAGCCCATCTTTTAGATTCAGGACATTTAAACAGTGTGATAGTACATGTGACACCCGACACTGACATCTAGTTTTGCATTGCTTTGAATAGAGTACATTTTCACTGCAGATTCAGCAATGATCTAGCTAAAGCTGTGATTAATGGTAGTTCCAGGTTTAAAGCAACTCTGTTTCTACAACAGAATTCTAGGTGAGACCCATAGATTGGGACCTAGCAATCTATTGTTCTGGTGCTAATTCTTCTACTAATACACCAAGCGTCCTACTGGATTTCCATTGAGTTTTGTTGCATTGTTCTCCTACTTTTAAGTATCTGATATAATAATTCCTCTTCTGTTTTTGTCACCAAATATAATTAAATACAAATTCAACTTTTAGGACCTTTTGCCCTAATTTCATCATTTTCAACTTTCTTTTAACTATTGTGGTTTAAATGCTTATATAGTGTTAAATTACGTATCACGAATAAGCTGCCATTTTTTGGTCAAATAGGATATTGCTGTTCCAGGGTGCTTGTAATTGTTGGTCCTTTCATGAAGCTCAACACAATTAGGACATTTTGAGCCATAAAACAGTAAAATATGCATCGGTTTTAATAATTCAGGTTTTTTTACTGGATTTCCGGTGCAGTGTCTGATGATGTAGAGGAGTATTGATGAGTATTGATGAGTATTGATGAGTTCCTCACTAAACCACCCATATGGCGCTGCTTACTTATCAGTTTCTTTGTCACTTTCTGCTGCTGTCAGTACTACATCAATCATCCCTGGCAGGCCCTTTACTTAAAAATGTAATGTCATCACCCGCTGTGTATTTACTGGATATAAATCCTGGGTAGGCTGCGGGTCCCGCGGGTGCTCGGGTTTCTTTGCCTCTGATCTATTTAAAAAAATGCAAATCATTGTCCTTTAATAAATTGTATTTAAAATGTTTATGCCACCGGCATTTTTCCTTTTACCAGCCAATAATCACATTCCTTACTGTATATATAGGACATCAAAGAGTCCAGCTCTGAACGAATTAAAGGGACACAGAAATCTCATATTTCTTATATATATAGCGACTTGCCCGTCAAAAATGGCGGGGCAATAACATTTGAAGCCATGGGAATGCTGTTTGACACACAATGTAAACCTTTATGTACTCTGAGGGCCTTCGGCGCTCATTGCAAGCCTCTTGTCTCATCTATTTTTGCTCCTCTGAGCACCTTCATCACTCATTATAAAGAGATATATATATTTATCTATATTTACTTAATCAATAATCAATTTATTAGTTCTTGAATAAATTAATATACTTTACCTATTTGTAATTAATATATCCAGCAATCAATAACCTGAAGAGCTAACAATCTGTTTGTATTTTCCGGCATGTCCCAACTGTGCATTAGAAATAGGCTGCATGCGCGAGGGAAATCCGCTGGTGTAGTTGTGTAAAGCGCCATTGTATATTTGTAATATTATTAATGTGTTACGCGGCTCGCGAGCATTTTCTGTCTTTTGTAATAGTGTATTTTGTTCATTCCTGTGTGAAAGCGCTACGCGTTTAGCAGTGTTTCGCGCAGTCCGGGGTCATTTTCGTTTTTTTGGGTGGCCATTTTTTTTCTCGCTTAGGTGATTTTCGTGTGGTGAAAGTCATTGAAATTGGATTAAATTCGTGTTCCACCTCACTCCCAGACATCCTGGCTGTTGCCCCGTGCTGTGGGTGATGTTTTTGTTGTATTTATTTTAATTTTCTTAGTTTTTTTTGTGTTTTTTTGATTTTCGCAGTTCGTCCATTTACCTTGTAGTTTTGCTATGTCATATTTTTTTTTTTTTAAAGTCCCGCATTTGTCAAGTGCTTGAAGGCTAATGCGATTGCTTGTTTACTAAATGTTTTGTGGATAAGTCCTGCGTGTTTAATTGCCTTCACTGCTCACCTCGCGAGGCGAGCAGGCAATGAGCGCCTTTGATTTAACGGCTCGCTTCGCGCTCTTCGCCTAAGTGCTACGGGTTAACGGCTCGCCTGCGGCGCTCATCACCTAACTCGTATGCACCATGCAAAGCGTGACGACGTCTCTCAGTTTGACAACTATTATATGTGATATATAGATAAATAGGGTTCCATGGTGATCCAGTGGTTAGGATTTGGTGCTTTCACTGTTGCAACCTGGTTTTGATTCCAGTCAGGGAACCAAGAGGTCACACCACCCTGAAGCCAAGCAGGGTTGGGCCTGGGCAGTGCTTGGGTGGGAGACCACCTAGGAATACCAGGAGCTGCATGCCTGTGGCCCACTGGAGAAGGAACAGGCAACCCACTCCAGTATCTCTGCCATGAATACCAAGTGGATCAGCATGGTGTGTTGTGGTCCATATGGTCACAGAAAGTCAGACACAACTGAGCAATGCAAACACATATATACTTCTGTGCAAAGCTGGGAGCCGCTATTGCTGTTAGTTTATTTGCCTGGTCAAGCTGGAGTTGTTTTTTTTCTAAAACTAGAACTGATCCCAAGTACCGGATCAATTCAGTTTTATTAAAAATTGCATTTTTTTTTACAATAAATTTACAATTAAGTTACAATTTTTACCTGTCACTTTGCCTTTCTGTTCCAAACTGAGCATAATCTGTAGTCTGTGGGTGATGATTGCCAATAATTGCTAATTACTCGCCACTGGGGTTTTGGCTGCATTTTTTTCATTGTAAAGCCATAGGACATTGACAGGAATGAGCGTGTGCAGACCCCAGGAGGTAATTAGCCTGATCAGCTTGGTTACTCCCTGGGGTCAGTCTTGTCAATTTCTTTTGGATTTGCAAAGGAAACAATACAGCCAGGCACACATGGTAGGAATAGTATTAATCAGCAATAATCTCCCATACAAAAGAGATAACAGACTACGCTTGGTGGATGGGTCAGAAAAAATGATCTACAGATAAAAACGGAAACTTCAATGCAAGTTTACTGTCAGTATATATATAGGCACTGGAGCGTGTCTGCTCTGCACTGTATGTATATATAGAGGCGCTGGAGCGTGTCTGCTCTGCACTGTATGTATATATAGAGGCACTGGAGCGTGTCTGCTCTGCACTGTATGTATATATAGAGGCACTGGAGTGTGTCTGCTCTGCACTGTATGTATATATAGAGGCCCTGGAGTATGTCTGCTCTGCACTGTATGTATATATAGAGGTGCTGGAGTGTGTCTGCTCTGCACTGTATGTATATATAGAGGCCCTGGAGTATGTCTGCTCTGCACTGTATGTATATATAGAGGCCCTGGAGTATGTCTGCTCTGCACTGTATGTATATATAGAGGTGCTGGAGTGTGTCTGCTCTGCAGGGTATGTATATATAGAGGCACTGGAGTATGTCTGCTCTGCACTGTATGTATATATAGAGGTGCTGGAGTGTGTCTGCTCTGCAGTGTATGTATATATAGAGGCACTGGAGTGTGTCTGCTCTGCACTGTATGTATATATAGAGGCACTGGAGTGTGTCTGCTCTGCAGTGTATGTATATATAGAGGCACTGGAGTGTGTCTGCTCTGCACTGTATGTATATATAGAGGCGCTGGAGTGTGTCTGCTCTGCACTGTATGTATATATAGAGAGGCACTGTAGTGTGTCTGCTCTGCACTGTATGTATATATAGAGGCACTGGAGTGTGTCTGCTCTGCACTGTATGTGTATATATAGAGGCACTGGAGTGTGTCTGCTCTGCACTGTATGTATATATAGAGGCACTGGAGTGTGTCTGCTCTGCACTGTATGTATATATAGAGGCACTGGAGTGTGTCTGCTCTGCACTGTATGTATATATAGAGGCACTGGAGCGTGTCTGCTCTGCACTGTATGTATATATAGAGGCGCTGGAGCGTGTCTGCTCTGCACTGTATGTATATATAGAGGCACTGGAGCGTGTCTGCTCTGCACTGTATGTATATATAGAGGCACTGGAGTGTGTCTGCTCTGCACTGTATGTATATATAGAGGCCCTGGAGTATGTCTGCTCTGCACTGTATGTATATATAGAGGTGCTGGAGTGTGTCTGCTCTGCACTGTATGTATATATAGAGGCCCTGGAGTATGTCTGCTCTGCACTGTATGTATATATAGAGGCCCTGGAGTATGTCTGCTCTGCACTGTATGTATATATAGAGGTGCTGGAGTGTGTCTGCTCTGCAGGGTATGTATATATAGAGGCACTGGAGTATGTCTGCTCTGCACTGTATGTATATATAGAGGTGCTGGAGTGTGTCTGCTCTGCAGTGTATGTATATATAGAGGCACTGGAGTGTGTCTGCTCTGCACTGTATGTATATATAGAGGCACTGGAGTGTGTCTGCTCTGCAGTGTATGTATATATAGAGGCACTGGAGTGTGTCTGCTCTGCACTGTATGTATATATAGAGGCGCTGGAGTGTGTCTGCTCTGCACTGTATGTATATATAGAGAGGCACTGTAGTGTGTCTGCTCTGCACTGTATGTATATATAGAGGCACTGGAGTGTGTCTGCTCTGCACTGTATGTGTATATATAGAGGCACTGGAGTGTGTCTGCTCTGCACTGTATGTATATATAGAGGCACTGGAGTGTGTCTGCTCTGCACTGTATGTATATATAGAGGCACTGGAGTGTGTCTGCTCTGCACTGTATGTATATATAGAGAGGCACTGGAGTGTGTCTGCTCTGCACTGTATGTATATATAGAGAGGCACTGTAGTGTGTCTGCTCTGCACTGTATGTATATATAGAGGCACTGGAGTGTGTCTGCTCTGCACTGTATGTGTATATATAGAGGCACTGGAGTGTGTCTGCTCTGCAGTGTATGTATATATAGAGGCACTGGAGCGTGTCTGCTCTGCACTGTATGTGTATATAGAGGCGCTGGAGTGTGTCTGCTCTGCACTGTATGTATATATAGAGGCACTGGAGTGTGTCTGCTCTGCACTGTATGTATATATAGAGGCACTGGGGTGTGTCTGCTCTGCACTGTATGTATATATATAGAGGCACTGGGGTGTGTCTGCTCTGCACTGTATGTATATATAGAAAGGCACTGGAGTGTGTCTGCTCTGCAGTGTATGTATATATAGAAAGGCACTGGGGTGTGTCTGCTCTGCACTGTATGTATATATAGAGAGGCACTGGAGTGTGTCTGCTCTGCACTGTATGTATATATATAGAGGCACTGTAGTGTGTCTGCTCTGCACTGTATGTATATATAGAGGCACTGGAGTGTGTCTGCTCTGCACTGTATGTGTATATATAGAGGCACTGGAGTGTGTCTGCTCTGCAGTGTATGTATATATATATAGAGGCACTGGAGTGTGTCTGCTCTGCACTGTATGTATATATATATAGAGGCACTGTAGTGTGTCTGCTCTGCACTGTATGTATATATAGAGGCACTGGAGTGTGTCTGCTCTGCACTGTATGTGTATATCTAGAGGCACTGGAGTGTGTCTGCTCTGCACTGTATGTGTATATATAGAGGCACTGGAGTGTGTCTGCTCTGCACTGTATGTATATATATATAGAGGCACTGGAGTGTGTCTGCTCTGCACTGTATGTATATATATAGAGGCACTGTAGTGTGTCTGCTCTGCACTGTATGTATATATAGAGGCACTGGAGTGTGTCTGCTCTGCACTGTATGTGTATATATAGAGGCACTGGAGTGTGTCTGCTCTGCACTGTATGTATATATATATAGAGGCACTGGAGTGTGTCTGCTCTACACTGTATGTATATATAGAGGCACTGGAGTGTGTTTGCTCTGCAGTGTATGTATATATAGAAAGGCACTGGAGCGTGTCTGCTCTGCACTGTATGTATATATGAAAAGGCACTGGAGCGTGTCTGCTCTGTACTGTATGTGTATGTAGAAAGGCACTGGAGTGTGTCTGCTCTGCAGTGTATGTATAAATAGAGGCACTGGAGTGTGTCTGCTCTGCACTGTATGTGTATATATAGAGGCACTGGAGTGTGTCTGCTCTGCAGTGTATGTATATATAAAAAGGCACTGGAGCGTGTCTGCTCTGTACTGTATGTGTATGTAGAAAGGCACTGGAGTGTGTCTGCTCTGCAGTGTATGTATAAATAGAGGCACTGGAGTGTGTCTGCTCTGCACTGTATTTATATATATAGAGGCACTGGAGTGTGTCTGCTCTGCACTGTATGTGTATATATAGAGGCACTGGAGTGTGTCTGCTCTGCAGTGTATGTATATATAAAAAGGCACTGGAGCGTGTCTGCTCTGTACTGTATGTGTATGTAGAAAGGCACTGGAGTGTGTCTGCTCTGCACTGTATTTATATATATAGAGGCACTGGAGTGTGTCTGCTCTGCACTGTATGTGTATATATAGAGGCACTGGAGTGTGTCTGCTCTGCAGTGTATGTATATATAGAGAGGCACTGGAGTGTGTCTGCTCTGCACTGTATGTGTATATCTAGAGGCACTGGAGTGTGTCTGCTCTGCACTGTATGTGTATATATAGAGGCACTGGAGTGTGTCTGCTCTGCACTGTATGTATATATATAGAGGCACTGGAGTGTGTCTGCTCTACACTGTATGTTTATATAGAGAGGCACTGGAGTGTGTCTGCTCTGCACTGTATGTATATAAAAAGGCACTGGAGCGTGTCTGCTCTGTACTGTATGTGTATATAGAAAGGCACTGGAGTGTGTCTGCTCTGTACTGTATGTGTATATAGAAAGGCACTGGAGTGTGTCTGCTCTGTACTGTATGTGTATATAGGAAGGCACTGGAGTGTGTCTGCTCTGCACTGTATGTATATATAGAAAGGCACTGGAGTGTGTCTGCTCTGCAGTGTATGTATATATAGAAAGGCACTGGAGTGTGTCTGCTCTGCACTGTATGTATATATATATAGAGGCACTGGAGTGTGTCTGCTCTGCACTGTATGTATATATAGAGGCACTGGAGTGTGTCTGCTCTGCACTGTATGTATATAAAGAAAGGCACTGGAGTGTGTCTGCTCTGCACTGTATGTATATATAGAGGCACTGGAGTGTGTCTGCTCTGCACTGTATGTATATATAGAGAGGCGCTGTAGTGTGTCTGCTCTGCACTGTATGTGTATATAGAGGCGCTGGAGCGTGTCTGCTCTGCACTGTATGTGTATATATAGAGGCACTGGAGTGTGTCTGCTCTGCACTGTATGTATATATATATAGAGGCACTGGAGTGTGTCTGCTCTGCACTGTATGTATATATATAGAGGCACTGTAGTGTGTCTGCTCTGCACTGTATGTATATATAGAGGCACTGGAGTGTGTCTGCTCTGCACTGTATGTGTATATATAGAGGCACTGGAGTGTGTCTGCTCTGCACTGTATGTATATATATATAGAGGCACTGGAGTGTGTCTGCTCTACACTGTATGTATATATAGAGGCACTGGAGTGTGTTTGCTCTGCAGTGTATGTATATATAGAAAGGCACTGGAGCGTGTCTGCTCTGCACTGTATGTATATATAAAAAGGCACTGGAGCGTGTCTGCTCTGTACTGTATGTGTATGTAGAAAGGCACTGGAGTGTGTCTGCTCTGCAGTGTATGTATAAATAGAGGCACTGGAGTGTGTCTGCTCTGCACTGTATGTATATATATAGAGGCACTGGAGTGTGTCTGCTCTGCACTGTATGTGTATATATAGAGGCACTGGAGTGTGTCTGCTCTGCAGTGTATGTATATATAAAAAGGCACTGGAGCGTGTCTGCTCTGTACTGTATGTGTATGTAGAAAGGCACTGGAGTGTGTCTGCTCTGCAGTGTATGTATAAATAGAGGCACTGGAGTGTGTCTGCTCTGCACTGTATTTATATATATAGAGGCACTGGAGTGTGTCTGCTCTGCACTGTATGTGTATATATAGAGGCACTGGAGTGTGTCTGCTCTGCAGTGTATGTATATATAGAGAGGCACTGGAGTGTGTCTGCTCTGCACTGTATGTGTATATATAGAGGCACTGGAGTGTGTCTGCTCTGCACTGTATGTGTATATATAGAGGCACTGGAGTGTGTCTGCTCTGCACTGTATGTATATATATAGAGGCACTGGAGTGTGTCTGCTCTACACTGTATGTTTATATAGAGAGGCACTGGAGTGTGTCTGCTCTGCACTGTATGTATATAAAAAGGCACTGGAGCGTGTCTGCTCTGTACTGTATGTGTATATAGAAAGGCACTGGAGTGTGTCTGCTCTGTACTGTATGTGTATATAGAAAGGCACTGGAGTGTGTCTGCTCTGTACTGTATGTGTATATAGAAAGGCACTGGAGTGTGTCTGCTCTGCACTGTATGTATATATAGAAAGGCACTGGAGTGTGTCTGCTCTGCAGTGTATGTATATATAGAAAGGCACTGGAGTGTGTCTGCTCTGCAGTGTATGTATATATAGAGAGGCACTGGAGTGTGTCTGCTCTGCACTGTATGTATATATATAGAGGCACTGGAGTGTGTCTGCTCTGCACTGTATGTATATATAGAGGCACTGGAGTGTGTCTGCTCTGCACTGTATGTATATAAAGAAAGGCACTGGAGTGTGTCTGCTCTGCACTGTATGTATATATAGAGGCACTGGAGTGTGTCTGCTCTGCACTGTATGTATATATAGAGAGGCGCTGTAGTGTGTCTGCTCTGCACTGTATGTGTATATAGAGGCGCTGGAGCGTGTCTGCTCTGCACTGTATGTGTATATAGAGGCGCTGGAGTGTGTCTGCTCTGCACTGTATGTATATATAGAGGCGCTGGAGTGTGTCTGCTCTGCACTGTATGTATATATAGAGGCACTGGAGTGTGTCTGCTCTGCACTGTATGTATATATAGAGGCACTGGAGTGTGTCTGCTCTGCACTGTATGTGTATATAGAGGCGCTGGAGCATGTCTGCTCTGCACTGTATGTATATATAGAGGCACTGGAGTGTGTCTGCTCTGCACTGTATGTATATATAGAGGCACTGGAGTGTGTCTGCTCTGCAGTGTATGTATATATAGAGGCACTGGAGTGTGTCTGCTCTGCACTGTATGTATATATATAGAGGCACTGGAGTGTGTCTGCTCTGCACTGTATGTATATATATAGAGGCACTGTAGTGTGTTTGCTCTGCACTGTATGTATATATAGAGGCACTGGAGTGTGTCTGCTCTGCACTGTATGTGTATATAGAGTCGCTGGAGTGTGTCTGCTCTGCACTGTATGTGTATATAGAGTCGCTGGAGTGTGTCTGCTCTGCACTGTATGTATATATAGAGAGGCACTGGAGTGTGTCTGCTCTGCACTGTATGTATATATAGAGAGGCGCTGGAGTGTGTCTGTTCTGCAGTGTATGTATATATAGAGGCACTGGAGCGTGTCTGCTCTGCACTGTATGTGTATATAGAGAGGCACTGGAGTGTGTCTGCTCTGCACTGTATGTATATATAGAGAGGCACTGGAGTGTGTCTGCTCTGCACTGTATGTGTATATATAGAGGCACTGGAGTGTGTCTGCTCTGCACTGTATGTATATATAGAGAGGCACTGCAGTTTGTCTGCTCTGCACTGTATGTGTATATAGAGAGGCACTGGAGTGTGTCTGCTCTGCAGTGTATGTATATATAGAGAGGCGCTGGAATGTGTCTGCTCTGCACTGTATGTATATATAGAGGCACTGGAGCGTGTCTGCTCTGCACTGTATGTGTATATAGAGAGGCACTGTAGTGTGTCTGCTCTGCACTGTATGTATATATAGAGGCACTGGAGCGTGTCTGCTCTGCACTGTATGTGCATATAGAGAGGCTCTGGAGTGTGTCTGCTCTGCACTGTATGTATATATAGAGAGGCGCTGAAGTGTGTCTGCTCTGCAGTGTATGTATATATATAGAGAGGCACTGGAGTGTGTCTGCTCTGCACTGTATGTATATATAGAGGCACTGGAGCGTGTCTGCTCTGCACTGCATGTATATATAGAGGCACTGGAGCGTGTCTGCTCTGCACTGTATGTATATATAGAGGCACTGGAGTGTGTCTGCTCTGCACTGTATGTATATATAGAGGCACTGGAGTGTGTCTGCTCTGCACTGTATGTATATATAGAGAGGCGCTATAGTGTGTCTGCTCTGCACTGTATGTGTATATAGAGGCGCTGGAGCGTGTCTGCTCTGCACTGTATGTGTATATAGAGGCGCTGGAGTGTGTCTGCTCTGCACTGTATGTATATATAGAGGCGCTGGAGTGTGTCTGCTCTGCACTGTATGTATATATAGAGGCACTGGAGTGTGTCTGCTCTGCACTGTATGTATATATAGAGGCACTGGAGTGTGTCTGCTCTGCACTGTATGTGTATATAGAGGCGCTGGAGCATGTCTGCTCTGCACTGTATGTATGTATAGAGGCACTGGAGTGTGTCTGCTCTGCACTGTATGTATATATAGAGGCACTGGAGTGTGTCTGCTCTGCAGTGTATGTATATATAGAGGCACTGGAGTGTGTCTGCTCTGCACTGTATGTATATATATAGAGGCACTGGAGTGTGTCTGCTCTGCACTGTATGTATATATATAGAGGCACTGTAGTGTGTTTGCTCTGCACTGTATGTATATATAGAGGCACTGGAGTGTGTCTGCTCTGCACTGTATGTGTATATAGAGTCGCTGGAGTGTGTCTGCTCTGCACTGTATGTGTATATAGAGTCGCTGGAGTGTGTCTGCTCTGCACTGTATGTATATATAGAGAGGCACTGGAGTGTGTCTGCTCTGCACTGTATGTATATATAGAGAGGCGCTGGAGTGTGTCTGTTCTGCAGTGTATGTATATATAGAGGCACTGGAGCGTGTCTGCTCTGCACTGTATGTGTATATAGAGAGGCACTGGAGTGTGTCTGCTCTGCAGTGTATGTATATATAGAGAGGCACTGGAGTGTGTCTGCTCTGCACTGTATGTGTATATATAGAGGCACTGGAGTGTGTCTGCTCTGCACTGTATGTATATATAGAGAGGCACTGCAGTTTGTCTGCTCTGCACTGTATGTGTATATAGAGAGGCACTGGAGTGTGTCTGCTCTGCAGTGTATGTATATATAGAGAGGCGCTGGAATGTGTCTGCTCTGCACTGTATGTATATATAGAGGCACTGGAGCGTGTCTGCTCTGCACTGTATGTGTATATAGAGAGGCACTGTAGTGTGTCTGCTCTGCACTGTATGTATATATAGAGGCACTGGAGCGTGTCTGCTCTGCACTGTATGTGCATATAGAGAGGCTCTGGAGTGTGTCTGCTCTGCACTGTATGTATATATAGAGAGGCGCTGAAGTGTGTCTGCTCTGCAGTGTATGTATATATATAGAGAGGCACTGGAGTGTGTCTGCTCTGCACTGTATGTATATATAGAGGCACTGGAGCGTGTCTGCTCTGCACTGCATGTATATATAGAGGCACTGGAGCGTGTCTGCTCTGCACTGTATGTATATATAGAGGCACTGGAGTGTGTCTGCTCTACACTGTATGTATATATAGAGGCACTGGAGCGTGTCTGCTCTGCACTGTATGTATATATGGAGGCACTGGAGTGTGTCTGCTCTGCACTGTATGTATATATAGAGGCCCTGGAGTGTGTCTGCTCTGCACTGTATGTACAGTATATATAGAGGCACTGGAGCGTGTCTGCTCTGCGCTGTATGTATATATAGAGGCACTGGAATGTGTCTGCTCTGCAGTGTATGTATATATAGAGGCGCTGGAGTGTGTCTGCTCTGCACTGTATATATATATAGAGGCACTGGAGTGTGATAAATATAGATAAATAGGGTTCCATGGCGATCCAGTGGTTAGGATTTGGTGCTTTCACTGTTGCAACCTGGTTTTGATTCCAGTCAGGGAACCAAGAGGTCACACCACCCTGAAGCCAAGCAGGGTTGGGCCTGGGCAGTGCTTGGGTGGGAGACCACCTAGGAATACCAGGAGCTGCATGCTGTGGCCCACTGGAGAAGGAACAGGCAACCCACTCCAGTATCTCTGCCATGAATACCAAGTGGATCAGCATGGTGTGTTGTGGTCCATAAGGTCACAGAAAGTCAGACACAACTGAGCAATGCAAACACATATATACTTCTGTGCAAAGCTGGGAGCCGCTATTGCTGTTAGTTTATTTGCCTGGTCAAGCTGGAGTTGTTTTTTTCTAAAACTAGAACTGATCCCAAGTACCGGATCAATTCAGTTTTATTAAAAATTGCATTTTTTTTTACAATAAATTTACAATTAAGTTACAATTTTTACCTGTCACTTTGCCTTTCTGTTCCAAACTGAGCATAATCTGTAGTCTGTGGGTGATGATTGCCAATAATTGCTAATTACTCGCCACTGGGGTTTTGGCTGCATTTTTTTCATTGTAAAGCCATAGGACATTGACAGGAATGAGCGTGTGCAGACCCCAGGAGGTAATTAGCCTGATCAGCTTGGTTACTCCCTGGGGTCAGGCTTGTCAATTTCATTTGGATTTGCAAAGGAAACAATACAGCCAGGCACTCATGGTAGGAATAGTATTAATCAGCAATAATCTCCCGTACAAAAGAGATAACAGACTACGCTTGGTGGATGGGTCAGAAAAAATGATCTACAGATAAAAACTGAAACTTCAATGCAAGTTTACTGTCAGTATATGTATATATAGAGGCCCTGGAGTGTGTCTGCTCTGCACTGTATGTATATATAGAGAGGCGCTGGAGTATGTCTGCTCTGCACTGCATGTATATATAGAGGCGCTGGAGTGTGTCTGCTCTGCACTGTATGTATATATAGAGAGGCGCTGGAGTGTGTCTGCTCTGCACTGTCAGTATATATAGAGGCGCTGGAGTGTGTCTGCTCTGCACTGTCAGTATATATAGAGGCGCTGGAGTGTGTCTGCTCTGCACTGTATGTATATATAGAGGCACTGGAGTGTGTCTGCTCTGCACTGTATGTATATATAGAGGCACTGGAGTGTGTCTGCTCTGCACTGTATGTATATATAGAAAGGCACTGGAGTGTGTCTGCTCTGCACTGTATGTGTATATAGAGGCACTGGAGTGTGTCTGCTCTGCACTGTTTGTATATATAGAGAGGCACTGGAGTTTGTCTGCTCTGCACTGTATGGATATATAGAGAGGCACTGGAGTTTGTCTGCTCTGCACTGTATGTATATATAGAAAGGCACTGGAGTGTATCTGCTCTGCACTGTATGTATATATAGAGGCACTGGAGTGTGTCTGCTCTGCACTGTATGTGTATATATAGAGGCACTAGAGTGTGTCTGCTCTGCACTGTATGTATATATAGAGAGGCACTGCAGTGTGTCTGCTCTGCAGTGTATGTATATATAGAGGCACTGGAGTGTGTCTGCTCTGCACTGTATGTATATATAGAGGCACTGGAGTGTGTCTGCTCTGCACTGTATGTGTATATCTAGCGGCACTGGAGCGTGTCTGCTCTGCACTGTATGTGTATATCTAGAGGCGCTGGAGCGTGTCTGCTCTGCACTGTATGTATATATAGAGGCACTGGAGCATGTCTGCTCTGCACTGTATGTATATATAGAGGCACTGGAATGTGTCTACTCTGCACTGTATGTATATATATAGAGGCACTGGAGTGTGTCTGCTCTGCACTGTATGTATATATAGAGAGGCACTGGAGTGTGTCTGCTCTGCACTGTATGTATATATAGAGAGGCGCTGGAGCGTGTCTGCTCTGCACTGTATGTGTATATATAGAGGCACTGGAGTGTGTCTGCTCTGCACTGTCAGTATATATAGAGGCACTGGAGTGGGTCTGCTCTGCACTGTATGTATATATAGAAAGGCACTGTAGTGTGTCTGCTCTGCACTGTATGTATATATAGAGGCACTGGAGTGTGTCTGCTCTGCACTGTATGTATATATAGAGAGGCACTGGAGTGTGTCTGCTCTGCACTGTATGTATATATAGAGAGGCGCTGGAGCGTGTCTGCTCTGCACTGTATGTGTATATATAGAGGCACTGGAGTGTGTCTGCTCTGCACTGTCAGTATATATAGAGGCACTGGAGTGGGTCTGCTCTGCACTGTATGTATATATAGAAAGGCACTGGAGTTTGTCTGCTCTGCACTGTATGTATATATAGGGAGGCACTGGAGTGTGTTTGCTCTGCACTGTATGTATATCTAGAGAGGCACTGGAGTGTGTCTGCTCTGCACTGTATGTGTATATATAGAGGCAATGGAATGTGTCTGCTCTGCACTGTATGTATATATAGAGGCACTGGAGTGTGTCTTCTCTGCACTGTATGTATATAAAGAGGCACTGGAATGTGTCTGCTCTGCACTGTATGTATATATAGAAAGATACTGGAGTGTGTCTGCTCTGCACTGTATGTATATATAGAGGCACTGGAGTGTGTCTGCTCTGCACTGTATGTATATATAGAGGCACTGGAGTGTGTCTGCTCTGCACTGTATGTATATATAGAGGCACTGGAGCGTGTCTGCTCTACACTGTATGTATATATAGAGGCACTGGAATGTGTCTGCTCTGCACTGTATGTGTATATATAGAGGCACTGGAATGTGTCTGCTCTGCACTGTATGTGTATATATAGAGGCACTGGAGTGTGTCTGCTCTGCACTGTATGTATATATAGAGGCACTGGAATGTGTCTGCTCTGCACTGTATGTATATATAGAGAGGCACTGGAGTGGGTCTGCTCTGCACTGTATGTATATATAGAGAGGCACTGAGTGGGTCTGCTCTGCACTGTATGTATATATAGAAAGGCACTGGAGTGTGTCTGCTCTGCACTGTATGTATATATAGAGGCACTGGAGCGTGTCTGCTCTGCACTGTATGTGTATATCTAGAGGCACTGGAGTGTGTCTGCTCTGCACTGTATGTATATATAGAGAGGCGCTGGAGCGTGTCTGCTCTGCACTGTATGTGTATATATAGAGGCACTGGAGTGTGTCTGCTCTGCACTGTCAGTATATATAGAGGCACTGGAGTGGGTCTGCTCTGCACTGTATGTATATATAGAAAGGCACTGGAGTTTGTCTGCTCTGCACTGTATGTATATATAGGGAGGCACTGGAGTGTGTTTGCTCTGCACTGTATGTATATCTAGAGAGGCACTGGAGTGTGTCTGCTCTGCACTGTATGTGTATATATAGAGGCAATGGAATGTGTCTGCTCTGCACTGTATGTATATATAGAGGCACTGGAGTGTGTCTGCTCTGTACTGTATGTGTATATATAGAGGCACTGGAGCGTGTCTGCTCTGCACTGTGTGTATATATAGAGAGGCACTGAGTGGGTCTGCTCTGCACTGTATGTATATATAGAAAGGCACTGGAGTGTGTCTGCTCTGCACTGTATGTATATATAGAGGCACTGGAGCGTGTCTGCTCTGCACTGTATGTGTATATCTAGAGGCACTGGAGTGTGTCTGCTCAGCACTGTATGTATATATAGAGAGGCGCTGGAGCGTGTCTGCTTTGCACTGTATGTGTATATATAGAGGCACTGGAGTGTGTCTGGTCTGCACTGTCAGTATATATAGAGGCACTGGAGTGGGTCTGCTCTGCACTGTATGTATATATAGAAAGGCACTGGAGTTTGTCTGCTCTGCACTGTATGTATATATAGGGAGGCACTGGAGTGTGTTTGCTCTGCACTGTATGTATATCTAGAGAGGCACTGGAGTGTGTCTGCTCTGCACTGTATGTGTATATATAGAGGCAATGGAATGTGTCTGCTCTGCACTGTATGTATATATAGAGGCACTGGAGTGTGTCTTCTCTGCACTGTATGTATATCAAGAGGCACTGGAATGTGTCTGCTCTGCACTGTATGTATATATAGAAAGATACTGGAGTGTGTCTGCTCTGCACTGTATGTATATCAAGAGGCACTGGAATGTGTCTGCTCTGCACTGTATGTATATATAGAAAGATACTGGAGTGTGTCTGCTCTGCACTGTATGTATATATAGAGGCACTGGAGTGTGTCTGCTCTGCACTGTATGTATATATAGAGGCACTGGAGTGTGTCTGCTCTGCACTGTATGTATATATAGAGGCACTGAAATGTGTCTGCTCTGCACTGTATGTATATATAGAGAGGCACTGGAGCGTGTCTGCTCTGTACTGTATGTATATATAGAGGCACTGGAGCGTGTCTGCTCTACACTGTATGTATATATAGAGGCACTGGAATGTGTCTGCTCTGCACTGTATGTGTATATATAGAGGCACTGGAGTGTGTCTGCTCTGCACTGTATGTATATATAGAGGCACTGGAATGTGTCTGCTCTGCACTGTATGTATATATAGAGAGGCACTGGAGTGGGTCTGCTCTGCACTGTATGTATATATAGATGCACTGGAGTGTATCTGCTCTGCACTGTATGTATATATAGAGGCACTGGAGTGTGTCTGCTCTGCACTGTATGTGTATATATAGAGGCACTGGAGCGTGTCTGCTCTGCACTGTATGTATATATAGAGAGGCACTGAGTGGGTCTGCTCTGCACTGTATGTATATATAGAAAGGCACTGGACTGTGTCTGCTCTGCACTGTATGTGTATATATAGAGGCACTGGAGTGTGTCTGCTCTGCACTGCATGTATATATAGAGGCACTGGAGCGTGTCTGCTCTGCAATGTATGTGTATATATAGAGGCACTGGAGCATGTCTGCTCTGCACTGTATGTATATATAGAGAGGCACTGGAGTGGGTCTGCTCTGCACTGTATGTATATATAGAGAGGCACTGAGTGGGTCTGCTCTGCACTGTATGTATATATAGAAAGGCACTGGACTGTGTCTGCACTGCACTGTATGTGTATATATAGAGGCACTGGAGTGTGTCTGCTCTGCACTGTATGTATATATAGAGGCACTGGAGCGTGTCTGCTCTGCACTGTATGTGTATATAGAGGCACTGGAGTGTGTCTGCTCTGCACTGTTTGTATATATAGAGAGGCACTGGAGTTTGTCTGCTCTGCACTGTATGGATATATAGAGAGGCACTGGAGTTTGTCTGCTCTGCACTGTATGTATATATAGAAAGGCACTGGAGTGTATCTGCTCTGCACTGTATGTATATATAGAGAGGCGCTGGAGTGTGTCTGTTCTGCACTGTATGTGTATATATAGAGGCACTGGAGTGTGTCTGCTCTACACTGTATGTGTATATAGAGGCGCTGGAGTGTGTCTGCTCTGCACTGTATGTATATATAGAGAGGTGCTGGAGTGTGTCTGCTCTGCACTGTATGTATATATAGAGAGGCACTGGAGTGTGTCTGCTCTGCACTGTATGTATATATAGAGGCGCTGGAGTGTGTCTGCTCTGCACTGTATGTGTATATATAGAGGCGCTGGAGCGTGTCTGCTCTGCACTGTATGTGTATATATAGAGGCACTGGAGTGTGTCTGCTCTGCACTGTATGTATATATAGAGGCACTGGAGTGTGTCTGTTCTGCACTGTATGTATATATATAAAGGTGCTGGAGCGTGTCTGCTCTGCACTGTATGTAAATATAGAGGCACTGGAGTGTGTCTGTTCTGCAGTATATGTATATATATAGAAAGGCACTGGAGTGTATCTGCTCTGCACTGTATGTATATATAGAGGCACTGGAGTGTGTCTGCTCTGCACTGTATGTGTATATATAGAGGCACTAGAGTGTGTCTGCTCTGCACTGTATGTATATATAGAGAGGCACTGCAGTGTGTCTGCTCTGCAGTGTATGTATATATAGAGGCACTGGAGTGTGTCTGCTCTGCACTGTATGTATATATAGAGGCACTGGAGTGTGTCTGCTCTGCACTGTATGTGTATATCTAGCGGCACTGGAGCGTGTCTGCTCTGCACTGTATGTGTATATCTAGAGGCGCTGGAGCGTGTCTGCTCTGCACTGTATGTATATATAGAGGCACTGGAGCATGTCTGCTCTGCACTGTATGTATATATAGAGGCACTGGAATGTGTCTGCTCTGCACTGTATGTATATATAGAGGCACTGGAGTGTGTCTGCTCTGCACTGTATGTATATATAGAGAGGCACTGGAGTGTGTCTGCTCTGCACTGTATGTATATAGAGAGGCGCTGGAGCGTGTCTGCTCTGCACTGTATGTGTATATATAGAGGCACTGGAGTGTGTCTGCTCTGCACTGTCAGTATATATAGAGGCACTGGAGTGGGTCTGCTCTGCACTGTATGTATATATAGAAAGGCACTGTAGTGTGTCTGCTCTGCACTGTATGTATATATAGAGGCACTGGAGTGTGTCTGCTCTGCGCTGTATGTATATATAAAAAGGCACTGGAGTGTGTCTTCTCTGCACTGTATGTATATATAGAGAGGCACTGGAGTGGGTCTGCTCTGCAGTGTATGTATATATAGAAAGGCGCTGGAGCGTGTCTGCTCTGCACTGTATGTATATGTAGAGGCACTGGAGTGTGTCTGCTCTGCACTGTATGTATATATAAAGGCACTGGAGCGTGTCTGCTCTGCACTGTATGTATATATAGAGACACTGGAGTGTGTCTGCTCTGCACTGTATGTATATATAGAGACACTGGAGTGTGTCTGCTCTGCACTGTATGTATATATAGAGGCACTGGAATGTGTCTGCTCTGCACTGTATGTGTATATACAGGGGGTGCAGAATTATTAGGCAAGTTGGATTTTTGAGGATTAATTTTATTTCTGAACAACAACCATGTTCTCAATGAACCCAAAAAACTCATTAATATCAAAGCTGAATATTTTTGGAAGTAGTTTTTAGTTTGTTTTTAGTTTTAGCTATTTTAGGGGGATATCTGTGTGTGCAGGTGACTATTACTGTGCATAATTATTAGGCAACTTAACAAAAAACAAATATATACCCATTTCAGTTATTTATTTTTACCAGTGAAACCAATATAACATCTCAACATTCACAAATATACATTTCTGACATTCAAAAACAAAACAAAAACAAATCAGTGACCAATATAGCCACCTTTCTTTGCAAGGACACTCAAAAGCCTGCCATCCATGGATTCTGTCAGTGTTTTGATCTGTTCACCATCAACATTGCGTGCAGCAGCAACCACAGCCTCCCAGACACTGTTCAGAGAGGTGTACTGTTTTCCCTCCTTGTAAATCTCACATTTGATGATGGACCACAGGTTCTCAATGGGGTTCAGATCAGGTGAACAAGGAGGCCATGTCATTAGATTTTCTTCTTTTATACCCTTTCTTGCCAGCCACGCTGTGGAGTACTTGGACGCGTGTGATGGAGCATTGTCCTGCATGAAAATCATGTTTTTCTTGAAGGATGCAGACTTCTTCCTGTACCACTGCTTGAAGAAGGTGTCTTCCAGGAACTGGCAGTAGGACTGGGAGTTGAGCTTGACTCCATCCTCAACCCGAAAAGGCCCCACAAGCTCATCTTTGATGATACCAGCCCAAACCAGTACTCCACCTCCACCTTGCTGGCGTCGGACTGGAGCCCTCTGCCCTTTACCAATCCAGCCACGGCCCCATCCATCTGGCCCATCAAGACTCACTCTCATTTCATCAGTCCATAAAACCTTAGAAAAATCAGTCTTGAGATATTTCTTGGCCCAGTCTTGACGTTTCAGCTTGTGTGTCTTGTTCAGTGGTGGTCGTCTTTCAGCCTTTCTTACCTTGGCCATGTCTCTGAGTATTGCACACCTTGTGCTTTTGGGCACTCCAGTGATGTTGCAGCTCTGAAATATGGCCAAACTGGTGGCAAGTGGCATCGTGGCAGCTGCATGCTTGACTTTTCTCAGTTCATGGGCAGTTATTTTGCGCCTTGGTTTTTCCACACGCTTCTTGCGACCCTGTTGACTATTTTGAATGAAACGCTTGATTGTTCGATGATCACGCTTCAGAAGCTTTGCAATTTTAAGAGTGCTGCATCCCTGTGTAAGATATCTCACAATTTTTGACTTTTCTGAGCCTGTCAAGTCCTTCTTTTGACCCATTTTGCCAAAGGAAAGGAAGTTGCCTAATAATTATGCACACCTGATATAGGGTGTTGATGTCATTAGACCACACCCCTTCTCATTACAGAGATGCACATCACCTAATATGCTTAATTGGTAGTAGGCTTTCGAGCCTATACAGCTTGGAGTAAGACAACATGCATAAAGAGGATGATGTGGTCAAAATACTAATTTGCCTAATAATTCTGCACTCCCTGTATAGTTACACTGGATTGTGTTTACTCTGCACTGTATGTATATATAGAGGCACTGGAGTGTGTCTGCTCTGCACTGTATGTATATATGGAGGTACAGGAATGTGTCTGCTCTGCACTGTATGTATATATAAAGACACTGGAATGTGTCTGCTCTGCACTGTATGTATATATAGAGGCACTGGAGTGTGTCTGCTCTGCACTGTATGTATATATAGAGACGCTGGAGCGTGTCTGCTCTGCACTGTATGTATATATAGATGCACTGGAATGTGTCTGCTCTGCACTGTATGTATATATAGAGGCACTGGAATGTGTCTGCTCTGCACTGTATGTATATATAGAGAAGCACTGGAGTGTGTCTGCTCTGCACTGTCTGTATATATAAAGGCACTGGATTGTATCTGCTCTGCACGGTATGTATATATAGAAAGGCACTGGAGTGGTTCTGCTCTGCTCTGTATGTATATATAGAGAGGCACTGGAGTGTGTCTGCTCTGCACTGTATGTATATATGGAGGTACTGGAATGTGTCTGCTCTGCACTGTATGTATAT
The DNA here is from genome assembly GCA_027410445.1 of Discoglossus pictus. Taxonomy (NCBI): domain Eukaryota; kingdom Metazoa; phylum Chordata; class Amphibia; order Anura; family Alytidae; genus Discoglossus; species Discoglossus pictus. The sequence goes on along the minus strand of CM050172.1, from coordinate 23,148,518 downwards.
ATAAAGACACTGGAATGTGTCTGCTCTGCACTGTATGTATATATAGAGGCACTGGAGTGTGTCTGCTCTGCACTGTATGTATATATAGAGACGCTGGAGCGTGTCTGCTCTGCACTGTATGTATATATAGATGCACTGGAATGTGTCTGCTCTGCACTGTATGTATATATAGAGGCACTGGAATGTGTCTGCTCTGCACTGTATGTATATATAGAGAAGCACTGGAGTGTGTCTGCTCTGCACTGTCTGTATATATAAAGGCACTGGATTGTATCTGCTCTGCACGGTATGTATATATAGAAAGGCACTGGAGTGTGTCTGCTCTGCACTGTATGTATATATAGAAAGGCACTGGAGTTGGTCTGCTCTGCACTGTATGTGTATATAGAGGCACTGGAGTGTGTCTGCTCTGCACTGTATGTATATATAGAGAGGCACTGGAGTGTGTCTGCTCTGCACTGTATGTATATATAGAAAGGCACTGGAGTGTGTCTGCTCTGCACTGTATGTATATATAGAGGCACTGGAGTGTGTCTGCTCTGCACTGTATGTATATATCGAGGCACTGGAGTGTGCCTGCTCTGCAGTGTATGTATATATAGAGGCGCTGGAGTGTGTCTGCTCTGCACTGTATGTGTATATCGAGGCACTGGAGTGTGCCTGCTCTGCAGTGTATGTATATATAAAGACACTGGAATGTGTCTGCTCTGCACTGTATGTATATATAGAGGCACTGGAGTGTGTCTGCTCTGCACTGTATGTATATATAGAGACGCTGGAGCGTGTCTGCTCTGCACTGTATGTATATATAGATGCACTGGAATGTGTCTGCTCTGCACTGTATGTATATATAGAGGCACTGGAATGTGTCTGCTCTGCACTGTATGTATATATAGAGAAGCACTGGAGTGTGTCTGCTCTGCACTGTCTGTATATATAAAGGCACTGGAATGTGTCTGCTCTGTACTGTATGTGTATATATATAGGCATTGGAGTGTGTCTGCTCTGCACTGTATGTATATATAGAAAGGCGCTGGAGTGTGTCTGCTCTGCACTGTATGTATATATAGAGGCACTTGAATGTATCTGCTCTGCACTATATGTATATATAGAAAGGCACTGGAGTGTGTCTGCTCTGCACTGTATGTATATATAGAGGCACTGGAGTGTGTCTGCTCTACACTGTATGTGTATATATAGAGGCACTGGAATGTGTCTGCTCTGTACTGTATGTGTAAATAGAAAGGCACTGGAGTGTGTCTGCTCTACACTGTATGTATATATAGAAAGGCACTGGAATGTGTCTGCTCTGTACTGTATGTGTAAATAGAAAGGCACTGGAGTGTGTCTGCTCTGCACTGTATGTATATATAGAGGCACTGGAGTGTGTCTGCTCTGCACTGTATGTGTATATATAGAGGCACTGGAATGTGTCTTCTCTGCACTGTATGTATATGTAGAGGCACTGGAGTGTGTCTGCTCTGCACTGTATGTATATAGAGAGGCACTGGAATGTGTCTGCTCTGTACTGTATGTGTATATAGAAAGGCACTGGAGTGTGTCTGCTCTGCACTGTATGTATATATAGAGGCGCTAGAGTGTGTTTGCTCTACACTGTATGTATATTTATAGAGGCACTGGAGTATGTCTGCTCTGCGCTGTATGTATATATAGAAAGGCACTGGAGTGTGTCTGCTCTGCGGTGTATGTATATATAGAAAGGCACTGGAGTGTGTCTGCTCTGCAGTGTATGTATATATAGAAAGGCACTGGAGTGTGTCTGCTCTGCAGTGTATGTATATATAGAGAGGCACTGGAATGTATCTGCTCTGCACTATATGTATATATAGAAAGGCACTGGAGTGTGTCTGCTCTGCAGTGTATGTATATATAGAAAGGCACTGGAGTGTGTCTGCTCTGCACTGTATGTATATATAGAGGCACTGGAATGTGTCTGCTCTACACTGTATGTGTATGTATAGAAAGGCACTGGAGTGTGTCTGCTCTGCACTGTATGTATATATAGAAAGGCACTGGAGTGTGTCTGCTCTGCACTGTATGTATATATAGAGAGGCACTGGAGCGTGTCTGCTCTGCACTGTATGTATATATAGAGAGGCGCTGGAATGTGTCTGCTCTACACTGTATGTATATATAGAAAGGCACTGGAGTGTGTCTGCTCTGCACTGTATGTATATATAGAAAGGCACTGGAGTGTGTCTGCTCTGCACTGTATGTATATATAGAGGCACTGGAGTGTGTCTGCTCTGCACTGTATGTGTATATAGAGAGGCGCTGGAGTGTGTCTGCTCTGCACTGTATGTATATATAGAAAGGCACTGGAGTGGATCTGCTCTGCACTGTATGTATATATAGAGAGGCACTGGCATGTGTCTGCTCTGCACTGTATGTATATATAGGGAGGCACTGGAGTGTGTCTGCTCTGCACTGTATGTATATATAGAGAGGCAGTGGAGTGTCTCTGCTCTGCACTGTATGTATATATAGAGAGGCACTGGAGTGTGTTTGCTCTGCACTGTATGTATATCTAGAGAGGCACTGGAGTGTGTCTGCTCTGCACTGTATGTGTATATATAGATGCACTGGAATGTGTCTGCTCTGCACTGTATGTGTATATAGAGGCGCTGGAGCTTGTCTGCTCTGCACTGTATGTATATATAGAGGCGCTGGAATGTGTCTGCTCTACACTGTATGTATATATAGAGAAGCACTAGAGTGTGTCTGCTCTGCACTGTATGTATATATAGAAAGATAATGAAGTGTATATGCTCTGCAGTGTATGTATATATAGAGGCACTGGAGTGTGTCTGCTCTGCACTATATGTATATATAGAGGCACTGGAATGTGTCTGCTCTGCAGGGTATGTATATATAGAGGCACTGGAGTGTGTCTGCTCTGCACTGTATGTATATATAGAGGCACTGGAGTGTGTCTGCTCTGCACTGTATGTATATATAGAGGCACTGGAGTGGGTCTGCTCTGCACTGTATGTATATAAAGAGGCACTGGAGTGTGTCTGCTCTGCACTGTATGTATATATATAGAGGCACTGGAGTGTGTCTGCTCTGCTCTGTATGTATATATATATAGAGAATCACTGGAGTGTGTCTGCTCTGCTCTGTATGTATATATAGAGAGGCACTGGAGTGTGTCTGCTCTGCATTGTATGTGTATATATAGAGGCACTGGAGTGTGTCTGCTCTGCACTGTATGGATATATAGAGAGGCACTGGAGTGTGTCTGCTCTGCACTTTATGTATATATAGAAAGGCACTGGAGTGTGTCTGCTCTGCATTGTATGTGTATATATAGAGGCACTGGAGTGTGTCTGCTCTGCGCTGTATGTATATATAGAGAGGCACTGGGGTGTGTCTGCTCTGCTCTGTATGTATATATATATATATATAGAGAGGCACTGGAGTGAGTCTGCTCTGCACTGTATGTGTATATAGAGAGGCACTGGAGTGTGCCTGCTCTGCACTGTATGTATATATAGAAAGGCACTGGAGTGGGTCTGCTCTGCACTGTATGTATATATAGAGAGGCACTGGAGTGTGTCTGCTCTGCATTGTATGTATATATAGAGAGGCACTGGAGTGTGCCTGCTCTGCACTGTATGTATATATAGAAAGGCACTGGAGTGTGCCTGCTCTGCAGTGTATGTATATATAGAGAGGCACTGGAGTGTGTCTGCTTTGCACTGTATGTATATATAGAGAGGCACTGGAGTGTGCCTGCTCTGCACTGTATGTATATATAGAAAGGCACTGGAGTGTGTCTTCTCTGCACTGTATGTATATATAGATGCACTGGAGTGGTTCTGCTCTGCTCTGTATGTATATATAGAGAGGCACTGGAGTGTGTCTGCTCTGCACTGTATGTATATATAGAAAGGCACTGGAGTCTGTCTGCTCTGCACTGTATGTATATATAGAGAGGCACTGGAGTGTGTCTGCTCTGCACTGTATGTATATATATAGAGAGGCACTGGAGTGTGGCTGCTCTGCACTGTATGTATATATAGAGGCACTGGAGTGTGCCTGCTCTGCACTGTGTGTATATATAGAAAGGCACTGGAGTGGGTCTGTTCTGCACTGTATGTATATATAGAGAGGCACTGGAGTGTGCCTGCTCTGCAGTGTATGTATATATAGACAGGCACTGGAGTGTACCTGCTCTGCACTGTATGTGTATATAGAGAGGCACTGGAGTGTGCCTGCTCTGCACTGTATGTATATATAGAAAGATACTGGAGTGTGTTTGCTCTGCAGTGTATGTATGTATATATATATATATATATATATATATATATATATATATATATATAGAGGCACTGGAGTGTGTCTTCTCTGCACTGTATGTATATATAGAAAGGCACTGGAGTGTGTCTGCTCTGCTCTGTATGTATATATATAGAAAGGCACTGGAGTGTGTCTGCTCTGCATTGTATGTATATATATAGAGAGAGGCACCGGAGTGTGTCTGCTCTGCTCTGTATGTATATATATATATATATATATATAGAGAGGCACTGGAGTGTGTCTGCTCTGCACTGTATGTATATCTAGAGATGCACTGGAGTGTGTCTGCTCTGCACTGTATGTATATATAGAGAGGCACTGGAGTGTGTCTGCTCTGCACTGTATGTATATCTAGAGAGGCACTGGAGTGTGTCTGCTCTGCACTGTATGTATATATAGAGAGGCACTGGAGTGTGTCTGCTCTGCACTGCGTGTATATATAGAGAGGCACTGGAGTGTGTCTGCTCTGCACTGTATGTATATATAGAGGCACTGGAGTGTGTCTGCTCTACACTGTATGTATATATAGAGAGGCACTGGAGTGTGTCTGCTCTACACTGTATGTATATATAGAGAAGCACTGGAGTGTGTCTGCTCTGCAGTGTATGTATATATAGAGGCACTGGAATGTGTCTGCTCTGCACTGTATGTATATATAGAGAGGCACTGGAGTGTGTCTGCTCTGCACTGTATGTATATATATATATATAGGCACTGGAGTGTGTCTGCTCTGCATTGTATGTATATATAGAGAGGCACTGGAGTGTGTCTGCTCTGCAGTGAATGTATATATAGAGAGGCGCTGGAGTGTGTCTGCTCTGCACTGTATGTATATATAGAGAGGCGCTGGAGTGTGTCTGCTCTGCACTCCATGTATATATAGAGGCACTGGAGTGTGTCTGCTCTGCAGTGTATGTATATATAGAGAGGCACTGGAGTGTGTCTGCTCTGCAGTGTATGTATATATAGAGAGGCACTGGGGTGTGTCTGCTCTGCACTGCATGTATATATAGAGGCGCTGGAGTGTGTCTGCTCTACACTGTATGTATATATAGAAAGGCACTGGAGTGTGTCTGCTCTACACTGTATGTATATATAGAAAGGCACTGGAGTGTGTCTGCTCTACCCTGTATGTATATATAGAGAGGCACTGGAGTGTGTCTACTCTGCACTGTATGTATATATAGAAAGGCACTGGAGTGTGTCTGCTCTACACTGTATGTATATATAGAGAGGCACTGGAGTGTGTCTGCTCTGCACTGCATGTATATATAGAGGCACTGGAGTGTGTCTGCTCTACACTGTATGTATATATAGAAAGGCACTGGAGTCTGTCTGCTCTGCACTGTATGTATATATAGAGAGGCACTGGAGTGTGTCTGCTCTGCACTGTATGTATATATATAGAGAGGCACTGGAGTGTGGCTGCTCTGCACTGTATGTATATATAGAGGCACTGGAGTGTGCCTGCTCTGCACTGTGTGTATATATAGAAAGGCACTGGAGTGGGTCTGCTCTGCACTGTATGTATATATAGAGAGGCACTGGAGTGTGCCTGCTCTGCAGTGTATGTATATATAGACAGGCACTGGAGTGTACCTGCTCTGCACTGTATGTGTATATAGAGAGGCACTGGAGTGTGCCTGCTCTGCACTGTATGTATATATAGAAAGATACTGGAGTGTGTTTGCTCTGCAGTGTATGTATGTATATATATATATATATATATATATATATATATATATGAGGCACTGGAGTGTGTCTTCTCTGCACTGTATGTATATATAGAAAGGCACTGGAGTGTGTCTGCTCTGCTCTGTATGTATATATATAGAAAGGCACTGGAGTGTGTCTGCTCTGCATTGTATGTATATATATAGAGAGAGGCACCGGAGTGTGTCTGCTCTGCTCTGTATGTATATATATATATATATATATAGAGAGAGGCACTGGAGTGTGTCTGCTCTGCACTGTATGTATATCTAGAGATGCACTGGAGTGTGTCTGCTCTGCACTGTATGTATATATAGAGAGGCACTGGAGTGTGTCTGCTCTGCACTGTATGTATATATAGAGAGGCACTGGAGTGTGTCTGCTCTGCACTGTATGTATATATAGAGAGGCACTGGAGTGTGTCTGCTCTGCACTGCGTGTATATATAGAGAGGCACTGGAGTGTGTCTGCTCTGCACTGTATGTATATATAGAGGCACTGGAGTGTGTCTGCTCTACACTGTATGTATATATAGAGAGGCACTGGAGTGTGTCTGCTCTACACTGTATGTATATATAGAGAAGCACTGGAGTGTGTCTGCTCTGCAGTGTATGTATATATAGAGGCACTGGAATGTGTCTGCTCTGCACTGTATGTATATATAGAGAGGCACTGGAGTGTGTCTGCTCTGCACTGTATGTATATATATATATATAGGCACTGGAGTGTGTCTGCTCTGCAGTGTATGTATATATAGAGAGGCACTGGAGTGTGTCTGCTCTGCAGTGAATGTATATATAGAGAGGCGCTGGAGTGTGTCTGCTCTGCACTGTATGTATATATAGAGAGGCGCTGGAGTGTGTCTGCTCTGCACTCCATGTATATATAGAGGCACTGGAGTGTGTCTGCTCTGCAGTGTATGTATATATAGAGAGGCACTGGAGTGTGTCTGCTCTGCAGTGTATGTATATATAGAGAGGCACTGGGGTGTGTCTGCTCTGCACTGCATGTATATATAGAGGCGCTGGAGTGTGTCTGCTCTACACTGTATGTATATATAGAAAGGCACTGGAGTGTGTCTGCTCTACACTGTATGTATATATAGAAAGGCACTGGAGTGTGTCTGCTCTACCCTGTATGTATATATAGAGAGGCACTGGAGTGTGTCTACTCTGCACTGTATGTATATATAGAAAGGCACTGGAGTGTGTCTGCTCTACACTGTATGTATATATAGAGAGGCACTGGAGTGTGTCTGCTCTGCACTGCATGTATATATAGAGGCACTGGAGTGTGTCTGCTCTACACTGTATGTATATATAGAGAGGCACTGGAGTGTGTCTGCTCTACACTGTATGTATATATAGAGAAGCACTGGAGTGTGTCTGCTCTGCAGTGTATGTATATATAGAGGCACTGGAATGTGTCTGCTCTGCACTGTATGTATATATAGAGAGGCACTGGAGTGTGTCTGCTCTACACTGTATGTATATATAGAGGCACTAGAGTGTGTCTGCTCTGCAGTGTATGTATATATAGAGAGGCACTGGAGTGTGTCTGCTCTGCACTTTATGTGTATATAGAGGCGCTGGAGTGTGTCTGCTCTGCACTGTATGTATATATAGAGAGGCGCTGGAGTGTGTCTGCTCTGCACTGCATGTATATATAGAGGCACTGGAGTGTGTCTGCTCTGCAGTGTATGTATATATAGAGAGGCACTGGAGTGTGTCTGCTCTGCAGTGTATGTATATATAGAGAGGCACTGGGGTGTGTCTGCTCTGCACTGCATGTATATATAGAGGCACTGGAGTGTGTCTGCTCTGCAGTGTATGTATATATAGAGAGGCACTGGAGTGTGTCTGCTCTGCAGTGTATGTATATATAGAGAGGCACTGGGGTGTGTCTGCTCTGCACTGCATGTATATATAGAGGCGCTGGAGTGTGTCTGCTCTGCACTGTATGTATATATATAGAAAAGCACTGGAGTGTGTCTGCTCTGCACTGTATGTATATATAGAGAGGCGCTGGAGTGTGTCTGCTCTACACTGTATGTATATATAGAGAAGCACTGGAGTGTGTCTGCTCTGCACTGTATGTATATATAGAGAGGCGCTGGAGTGTGTCTGCTCTGCACTGTATGTATATATAGAGAGGCACTGGAGTGTGTCTGCTCTGCACTGTATGTATATATAGAGGCGCTGGAGTGTGTCTGCTCTGCACTGTATGTATATATAGAGAGGCACTGGAGTGTGTCTGCTCTGCAGTGTATGTATATATAGAGAGGCACTGGGGTGTGTCTGCTCTGCACTGCATGTATATATAGAGGCGCTGGAGTGTGTCTGCTCTGCACTGTATGTATATATATAGAAAAGCACTGGAGTGTGTCTGCTCTGCACTGTATGTATATATAGAGAGGCGCTGGAGTGTGTCTGCTCTACACTGTATGTATATATAGAGAAGCACTGGAGTGTGTCTGCTCTGCACTGTATGTATATATAGAGAGGCGCTGGAGTGTGTCTGCTCTGCACTGTATGTATATATAGAGAGGCGCTGGAGTGTGTCTGCTCTGCACTGTATGTATATATAGAGGCGCTGGAATGTGTCTGCTCTGCACTGCATGTATATATAGAAAGATACTGGAGTGTGTCTGCTCTGCACTGTATGTATATATAGAAAGGCACTGGAGTCTGTCTGCTCTACCCTGTATGTATATATAGAGAGGCACTGGAGTGTGTCTGCTCTGCACTGTATGTATATATAGAGAGGCACTGGAGTGTGTCTGCTCTGTACTGTATGTATATATAGAGGCACTGGAGTGTGTCTGCTCTGCACTGTATGTATATATAGAGAGGCACTGGAGTGTGTCTGCTCTGCACTGCATGTAAATATAGAGGCACTGGAGTGTGTCTGCTCTGCACTGTATGTATATATAGAGAGGCACTGGAGTGTGTCTGCTCTGCATGTATATATAGAGAGGCACTGGAGTGAGAGTGAGAGAGTGAGAGAGAGAGAGATACAATGCCATATTTCAGCTTGTGACCTAAAGTCACGCCCACAGGGGAGGGGCTTTACACGACCAGTTTAATGTTGCTACGTGCAGACACACATCATGTGTGGGTGTGGGTTTATGTCAATCCTTTGAAAACATGGCACTTACATGAGAGAGAACAGGAAGAAGGGGAAGGGGGTTACAGCAGGTGATAACCTTTTACTTGGGGACTTCTTAAAAGTAAGTGAAAGCATATATTTTGTATGACAATTATATTGAGGATATTGAGTATAGTGTTATATATTGAGAAGTAATATGGTATACTTTAATACTAACGGTAATAACTTTCACTTTATCAATTGAATATTATAAAAAAATATATACATTTTCCTATAGGGAACTAACAATGAAGTTCGCCACTTTGAGCTGCCAGTCTTCCTGATCTGTTGCTAATGAGTGATCATAGCCAGTAATTCATGATTAGTATTGGGTACTTAGTCTTGAGTGCAACTTCCTGCACAAATAAAAAAAAACAGGGAGCATGACTACTCTTTTGTGCAAGTGACTGCATGCAAGACAATGGACCCAATACCCCAGTGGCTAATCAGTAATGGCAATGATTGTTTATTACTAAAGGGTATGAATCTCTGGTTGTGGGTGGATCAGAAAAGCTGACTGGCTGAAAATGGCAAACGTCAATATGAGTTTACTATAGAAAGTGATCTTTTTTATAACATAAAATTGATAAACTGCTTGTTGTATCTATACGTTTAAAGTGATGCCGTCCCTTTTAAATACCGTATGTAATAGCCTGTCGTTGATATAAGTTAGCAGTGAGGGGATAGACTTAGGAATCATGAGCATGATAGGCCCAAGTCTAAAAATTGTTGAATAAAGAACACCAAAGTATTTAAGATATTGGGATAGGGGGTCCGGACACCTACCCCCAACTCTTTTGGATGATGGATAATATAATATAGTCAAATATAAAATAATTTAATCTAGCTGTAACAGGTGCAGCCATCTTCTAATATACATCCAATAACTCTCCCCATATGTTATATGGAGTAAGAGTCAGGAAGGATGTCCCACTAGTGACCATAATGCCTGCAATATAAAGGGGACTTTATATCCATTTGGTATTCATGACAGCAATACTGGAGTGGGTTACCACTTCCTTCTCCAGTAGGCCACAGCGACAGGTATTCTAAGGTGGTCTCCTATCCAAGTATTGACCAGGCCCAACCCTGTTTGACTTCAGGTTGGTGTGACCTCTTGGTTTCCTGACTGGAAATGAATCCAGGTCACAGCGGTGTAAGCACTGAATCCTAACCACTGGACCACCAGATAACCCAGAAGGTGAGGTAGAATGGTGCAAATGATCACTGGATCACACCACCAGCTATCATTGAACAGTTAATTAACCTATTACCATTTGGGAGATTGGTGACGGATTTGTACCTAATACTCACTTACTTTGTGAGTTATTCTTTACAGAAGATACACACCTTGCTGATACCCATCTATCTTTGCTTAAGATATTTATATAATAGCACTTGTTCAAGTAGCTGTTAAAGGTATTTCAGCGTCTTGGGATCTTATACTTCTTATCTGGTGTCCTATATATGTCCCAGTGCTTAGTGATTCATCCTATTATTGTATCCATCTATAGATGCTCTATATCTCCTCACACGAGTATTTGTATTTTATATTTGGCTTTATTAGATTATCCATCATCCAAAAGAGTTAAGGTAATTGTCCAGAGCCCCGACCCTACTAACCTAAATATGTTGGTGTTTTTAATTGTCAACTTTTTTTAATGTATATACTTATTTTAAGCAAAGTCATTTTTTAAATATAATGTTCTGGGCTTCTTGAGTATCACTGACCGGCATTATTTTATGGGGGTTATGCTAGTTTTTTTTTGGTATTTTGTTTCTATGCAAAAATATGGTTGAATCCGTACTACTAGCTGGTTATGCAAATAATAAAGGGTTTGGACCCATTGAATCAAGGCTTTACCCACCTAGTTTAGGGTACTTGCCAGTCCCCCACTTTACTCTAACTCAGACTTAGGACATAAACCAGTTCAATGGCCCACCATAATGTTTAGCACTCCACTTAAGCCTGGGGCCCAGTTGGTTTGGTGGTGCCTTACAGGTTGCCCCTTTCCCCTAAATGTATCAAATGCAAGGACCCTCTGCCAACCCTACAATGCTGGGACAGAAATTCAACACTTATAAAAACCTTATTATTATTCTACAAAATTTTTATCATCATCATTATCATCATTTTTAACAATGGACCAAAGGAAAAGATGGCGGGTGGGTGGTAGATTTTCATCCACGCGTTAAGCAAGCCCCTCCTATAGGCCTTATATATCTCCCACTGCTCTCCTTCCCCAGCCAAGATCCTCTTCCTCCTATATCTCCCGCCCTCCCCTTCCTTCCCTAGGTTATCCTGGACATCATGGCCCCCTCCATTAAGTCCTTTACATTTAATGGCCTTCCGAGTCGATTTGTTGTTTAGTTATTCACTTGTGTCCCAAAAGAGAACCTTGAGTGGCCATGAGTGGCCATTGCAGCTGAGAGTCTGGAGAAGAAGTGAGAGATCATCTCCGCCAAAATCAGTAAGGTCAAGAAGAATAAATAGAGGAAAAAGTGACCCTTCTTTGGCTACAAGGAGGTTGTTTATTGTATTAGTCAGTGCATCTTCAAGGGGACGTTCCACCTAAGTACAAGTTGTTGTTATATGGAGGAGCTCACTTAGTTAGGCAGACCTCCCAACTGTCCCTCCATACTCTTTTAAAAGGAACCCCATTTTCTCATAGCCTCACAAATGTACCTCTTTTAAAGGAAAGTCGCACATTTAAGGGAAAATCACAGTTTTCCAGAAGACATTTTTCCAGTTTCTCCTGATATATTTTCTAAAAGTCCAGGAGAAAGACAGAGGCCCGAAGTGTCCGTTCTCCAGAATATATAACATTATGGAACATTGTGCACAGATTAACTGTGTATATCTCCAAATCTCATAAGAACTTGTGCGTAATGCGTGAAGACTATAGGTGTCCCTCCTTGACCAATACAACAAAACTGTAGGAAAAGCCCTTTGGTGCTTGGGTGGATTGGGAGAGGCATTAGTAGAAGATAAAGGTCAGTCCTTCTATAGACCCCCAGTCAGACCTCACCTGGATACAGTTTCCAGTTCTGGAGATAAGATCTAGTTAAAAACTAAATAAGTTCTGTTTAGACAGAATGGGCAAACTATATGGCCTTTTTAGTTCTTATCTTCAGTCCACTCTATGTTTCTGTGTGACCATTTGAAATGTTAGGAGTTTTGGTTTAGGTTTGGTGGTGGAGGACAGGTCGGACTGAGATGGCTTGTTTTGATTGAATAAATGGTCTGGGCTGTGTCTGGTGTCTGGAGACAGGTTGGGGGATGTAAGGTTCTCAGGGGTGCAGACCCCTCAACTGAATGTCTCATGTATGTCTCCAGGGTCCAACAGACAATGATTGTTTGAAGCAGTGTGGAGAGTGTGGAAAGGTATTCATACTATTAATATTATTATAGTAATAATTATAAATATATAGCATGGGAAAAAAATGTGTTTTTTTCTTGTCCAAAAATCTCTCCAATCCCGCTCCCCATGCCGTGACTCATTCCCCTGAGCCTCTCTTTGAATTCCACCCTCAAATTCCTTTTTGTCTCTATCGATCCCTGGTCCCATCTCTCTGGGACTTTTTATCTCTGTTATCTGTTTTCTTTCCACCTATCATTATTTCCTGCCCCCCTTTGTGTCCATTCTTTCTGTTTTTCTGCCCTCTTCCTGCTTGCCCTCCCTCCCACCCTTTTCCCTTCTTCCCTCTCTCCCACCCTTTTCCCTTCTTCCCTCTCTCCCACCCTTTTCCCTTCTTCCCTCTATTACCCACACGTCCTTCTCCCCTCTCACCCAGTTCTCCTCTCCCTCTCCCTATGATGTTTATTTTCCCTCACTTCCTGTTTTCAACTTGCCCCACTCCCCTCCTCATCTGTTCCCCCTCAGCATTATATTTCTCTCCACTTTCTTTTCCCTGTTCTTTTCTCACTCTTGCTCTCCTTGTCATCCTTTTCCCCTCTGCTGTCTATTTCCTCTACTTCCTGCTCACTTTGTTCCCTTCTCTCCCTTGCTTTCCCTCTCATCCATTTCCCCTCTGCCATCTATTTTCCCCACTTTCTTCTCATACCTCACTCTGTTCTCTTTCCCTCTCATCCATTTCCCCTCTGCCATCTATTTTCCCCACTTTCTTCTCATACCTCACTCTGTTCTCTTTCCCTCTCATCTTTTCCCATGGGCCGTCTCTTTCTACAACTTCCTGCTCATCTCTCTCACCCTGTTCACCCTCTCACCCATTCCCCTCCGCATTTTGTTTCATCCCAACTCCTCCTCATCGTCTCTCTCCCCTTGCTCCCTTCTTCCCCCGCTCATCCATTCCCCTCTGCCATCTATTTCCTCCTCTTCCCTTGCTCTCCCTTATCCATTTCCTCTCTGTCATGTTGTCAGGCCCCTGCCGTCTAGTTATTTCCCTCCATTCCTTGCTTGTCTCTCTCCCTCACCTCCCTTCTTTGCCCCCTGCAGTCTCTCTTTATCTCCCCCCCCCCCCCCCCACACTTCCTGGCCGTCTCTCTGACCATATCCCTCTCTCTCTCACAGACTGGTCTCTTCTATACAAGCTGTCTTGGCCTCTACAGCTGGATACATTGTTGCCACTTCTTGTAAAGATGTCATCGATGACAGGTAAGTGATGACCTAAGGACAGGTGGGGGGGGGGGGGGCTGGAAAGCGGTCAAAGGGTCAAACACGGCCTTTACATTTGTAACAATTCTTTACTGCAGATTTCCATTATCATTTCTAACCTAACCCTATCTGCTACTTTCTCATGAGGAGTGTCCTTTTAAACTAATGAGCTTTCCATGAGTCATGGGAAAGCACTGGCAGCTTTATCTGCCACATTCCCATAGTGCTGATAGAAGCTTTTTTTTATATTCAAAGTCTCCTCCTACCTCAGCAGAAACCAAAATAATACTAATTACCTCATTAGAGGATTAAAGTACAACTGTAAAGCCAAAGCAAGAGTGAATACATGTTTTAATTATGCATTAATCATTAATAAACCTCTTATTTTATCATTTATAACAGCAACCTATTCAGTTTAAAGATTGAAGTATCAGTTTATCTCCACCCCGATAATGTCATTGAAATGATAAGAGAATCAGATATGATAAGAGAATAAACAATTATTGATAGGCTGCCCCCACATCTCCATCAATAGAGGTCATAATGTTATTAAGCTTTGTGTCTGAAAATGTAGCAGCTGCCTGGCAGACAAAGCCACCTCCCCCATTAACCTTATAGTGGGTGGATACCAGGTAAGTATCATTGAATATGAATTTTCTTGATGTCGATGCATAATTGGACCATATCATGTTGTTATGGCCTTACAGTGGTACTTTAATTGCTTCCTTTTGCATGTGACTTCTGTAGTGAAAATAGAGGCTAGCTGTTTACAGACTGACACCTTAGAGGCCATATGCAAAAGGAAGCCATTAATCAATGAGGGGAAATAGGTACTGATAAGAAGGCCAGTCTGATGGGAGGATCTGAAGACTAGATTAGAGAACATTTTTTAAATAACTTCTGAATGCAAATATTGCTAATTGTTACCTCAGCTGTATCCATTTAATGTGCTCAGTCTGGATACCCCACCATATAACACGCACAGTCTATACTATAATACCCGTCTGCCTCCAGTGCTTGCAGCCTCCCTACAGGAGACTGCGCCCGGGGCAAGTGATGGGGTATTAGAGAGGAGACAGCATGGGGCAAGTGATGGGGTATTAGAGAGGAGACAGCATGGGGCAAGTGATGGGGTATTAGAGAGGAGACAGCATGGGGCAAGTGATGGGGTATTAGAGAGGAGACAGCATGGGGCAAGTGATGGGGTATTAGAGAGGAGACAGCATGGGGCAAGTGATGGGGCATTAGAGAGGAGACAGCATGGGGCAAGTGATGGGGTATGAGAGAGGAGACAGCATGGGGCAAGTGATGGGGTATGAGAGAGGAGACAGCATGGGGCAAGTGATGGGGTATGAGAGAGGAGACAGCATGGGGCAAGTGATGGGGTATTAGAGAGGAGACAGCATGGCGCAAGTGATGGGGTATTAGAGAGGAGACAGCATGGGGCAAGTGATGGGGTATTAGAGAGGAGACAGCAGGGGGCAAGTGATGGGGTATTAGAGAGGAGACAGCATGGGGCAAGTGATGGGGTATGAGAGAGGAGACAGCATGGGGCAAGTGATGGGGTATGAGAGAGGAGACAGCATGGGGCAAGTGATGGGGTATGAGAGAGGAGACAGCATGGGGCAAGTGATGGGGTATTAGAGAGGAGACAGCATGGGGCAAGTGATGGGGTATTAGAGAGGAGACAGCATGGGGCAAGTGATGGGGTATTAGAGAGGAGACAGCAGGGGGCAAGTGATGGGGTATTAGAGAGGAGACAGCATGGGGCAAGTGATGGGGTATGAGAGAGGAGACAGCATGGGGCAAGTGATGGGGTATTAGAGAGGAGACAGCATGGCGCAAGTGATGGGGTATTAGAGAGGAGACAGCATGGGGCAAGTGATGGGGTATTAGAGAGGAGACAGCATGGGGCAAGTGATGGGGTATTAGAGAGGAGACAGCAGGGGGCAAGTGATGGGGTATTAGAGAGGAGACAGCATGGGGCAAGTGATGGGGTATGAGAGAGGAGACAGCATGGGGCAAGTGATGGGGTATTAGAGAGGAGACAGCATGGCGCAAGTGATGGGGTATTAGAGAGGAGACAGCATGGGGCAAGTGATGGGGTATTAGAGAG
Organism: Discoglossus pictus; assembly: GCA_027410445.1. Lineage (NCBI taxonomy): Eukaryota > Metazoa > Chordata > Amphibia > Anura > Alytidae > Discoglossus > Discoglossus pictus. The sequence goes on along the minus strand of CM050172.1, from coordinate 23,132,603 downwards.
GAGACAGCATGGGGCAAGTGATGGGGTATTAGAGAGGAGACAGCATGGGGCAAGTGATGGGGTATTAGAGAGGAGACAGCATGGGGCAAGTGATGGGGTATGAGAGAGGAGACAGCATGGGGCAAGTGATGGGGTATGAGAGAGGAGACAGCATGGCGCAAGTGATGGGGTATTAGAGAGGAGACAGCATGGGGCAAGTGATGGGGTATTAGAGAGGGCAAGTGATGGGGTGACTGCAGGAGACAAGCTCACAGGCTGCCGTGGAGTCAGGAAACATAAGGAGCTATTAAAGTTTAATATAATCTGATGTGAACTGTGCAGGAGAGGAGTATACAGAGAGAGGTGAGAGAGAGAGAGGGAGAGAGAGAGAGGGAGAGAGAGGGGGGGAGAGAGAGAGAGGGAGAGCGAGAGAAGAGAGAGAGAGAGGAGAGAAAATGGGAAGAGAAGGGGAGGGAAGAGAGGGCAAGGAGAGAAAAAGGGAGAGAGAGGGGGAGATAGGTGAGACTAAAGAAGAAAGAGAGGGGAGAGTGGAGAGACAGGTGGGGAGAGGTGAGACAATGGTAAAAAGAGAGACTGGGGAGACAGGTGGGGAGAGAGAGATGTGAGAGACAGGGGAGGGAGAGGAAGAGAGAGGGGAGGAAGAGGGAGGAGAGGAAAGAGAGGGGAGGGAGAGGAAGAGAGAGGAGATGAAGAGAGAGGGGAGGGAGAGGAAGAGAAGAGGAAGAGAGAGGGGAGGAAGAGAGAGGGGAGGGAGAGGAAGAGAGAGGTGAGGGAGAGGAAGAGAGAGGTGAGGGAGAGGAAGAGAGAGGTGAGGTAGAGGAAGAGAGAGGTGAGGGGGAGGAAGAGAGAGGTGAGGGGGAGGAAGAGAGAGGTGAGGGGGAGGAAGAGAGAGGAGAGGGGGAGGAAGAGAGAGGTGAGGGGGAGGAAGAGAGAGGTGAGGGGGAGGAAGAGAGAGGTGAGGGGGGGAGGAAGAGAGAGGTGAGGGGGGGAGGAAGAGAGAGGTGAGGTAGAGGAGAGAGAGGTGAGGTAGAGGAGAGAGGTGAGGTAGAGGAGAGAGGTGAGGTAGAGGAGAGAGGTGAGGTAGAGGAGAGAGGTGAGGTAGAGGAGAGAGAGGGGAGGTAGAGGTGAGAGAGGAGAGAGAGGGGTGAGAGAGGTGAGAGAGAGGGGAGGTAGAGGAGAGAGAGGGGCGGTAGAGAAGAGAGAGAGGAGGTAGAGGAGAGAGAGAGGAGGTAGAGGAGAGAGAGGGGTGAGAGAGGAGAGAGAGGGGTGAGAGAGGAGAGAGAGGGGTGAGAGAGGTGAGAGAGGAGAGAGGGGTGAGAGAGGAGAGAGGAGAGAGAGGGGAGGTAGAGGCGAGAGAGGGGAGGTAGGGGAGAGAGAGGGGAGGTAGAGGAGAGAGAGGGGTGAGAGAGGAGAGAGAGGGGTGAGAGAGGAGAGAGAGGGGTGAGAGAGGTGAGAGAGGAGAGAGGGGTGAGAGAGGAGAGAGGAGAGAGAGGGGAGGTAGAGGCGAGAGAGGGGAGGTAGGGGAGAGAGAGGGGAGGTAGAGGAGAGAGAGGGGAGGTAGGGGAGAGAGAGGGAGGGGAAAGAGGGGGGAGGTAGGGGAGAGAGAGGGGAGGTAGAGGAGAGAGAGGGGAGGTAGAGGAGAGAGAGGGGAGGTAGAGGAGAGAGAGGGGAGGTAGAGGAGAGAGAGGGGAGGTAGAGGAGAGAGAGGGGAGGTAGAGGAGAGAGAGGGGAGGTAGGGGAGAGAGAGGGGAGGTAGAGGCGAGAGAGGGGAGGTAGAGGCGAGAGAGGGGAGGTAAAGGCGAGAGAGGGGAGGTAGAAGAGAGAGAGGGGAGGTAGAGGAGAGAGAGGGGAGGTAGAGGAGAGAGAGGGGAGGTAGGGGAGAGAGAGGGGAGGAAGAGGTGAGAGAGGGGTAAGTAAGGTGGGGAGAAAGGTGAGATCTGGGAGTGTGTTTTTTATATTTGGGGGTGTCACCGTGCATATCTGTGCTGTGGGTGTCATAGTATAAGCTCTGTGTTTGGGGGTGTCATAGTATAGGCTCTGTGTTTGGGGGTGTCATAGTATAGGCTCTGTGTTTGGGGGTGTCATAGTATAAGGTCTGTGTTTGGGGGTGTCATAGTATAAGGTCTGTGTTTGGGGGTGTCACAATATAACCTATGTGACCTTATGCCGCTTGGCAGAGACGGAGTTAATCAGCACCCAGCCCATCTCAAGGTTACCCCCCCCCCCCCTTGTAATCTGTTATTTGTAAGAATTAATAAGTGTAAGAGGGATTAGCAGCTCCACCCCTGCACGTGCCCCCCAGGCAGATGGAGATTACATGGAGAGGAGAGATTACCAGGAGACATCTGCTGTGCGGCCTCTGCTAATTGGCACCATCAGACAGGCACCACCAGTATAGGGTTAATGCAGACTATTGCACCACCTGTAAGAGCATGCAAGAGCTCACAGAGCAATGCTCTGCATGTATGGTGGGTGGGGGCAGCATTGATAAGTGCTCTTCTGGTCTCTGGCAGGAGCGGGGTTAAAAGCGTAATGCTCTACAGTCCTCTTGGAGAGGTGTTAATGGAAATATTATTTAGGTCTTGTTGAATGGAGGGGTTAATATAGTGATGCTCTGCAGATCTGTCACAACAGTCTCACCTCTCTCTTTTTTTTTTGCATCCTCCCCCTCTCTCTCTCTGTATTCCTTGTCCTCTATTTCCTCTCAACCACTCCATCCCCTCTCCCTCCTCTACTCTCTTTCTCTATCCCCCTTATCTCCCTCTCTCTGTATCTTCTCTCTCCTCTCTTTCTCTATCCCCCCTTATCTCCCTCTCTCCTCTCTTTCTCTATCTCCCCTTATCTCCCTCTCTCTGTATCTTCTCTCTCCTCTCTTTCTCTATCCCCCCCTTATCTCCCTCTCTCCTATCTTTCTCTATCCCCCCTTCTCTCTCCTCTCTTTCTCTATCCCCCCTTATCTCCCTCTCTCCTATCTTTCTCTATCCCCCCTTCTCTCTCCTCTCTTTCTCTATCCCCCCTTATCTCCCTCTCTCCTATCTTTCTCTATCTCCCCTTCTCTCCCTCTCTCTGTATCTTCTCTCTCCTCTCTTTCTCTATCCCCCCTTCTCTCCCTCTCTCTTTTCTTTCTCTGTCTCCCCTTATCATCTCTCCTCCCTTTTTCCCACCACCTTATATTTCTCTCCCCTTTCCTCTCTTTCTGTATCCCCCCTTCTCTTCCTCTCTTTCTCTATCCCCCCTTCTCTTCCTCTCTTTCTCTATCCCCCCTTCTCTCCCTCTCTCCTCTCTTTCTCTATCCCCCCCCTTCTCTTCCTCTCTTTCTCTATCCCTCCTTCTCTTCCTCTCTTTCTCTATCCCCCCTTCTCTTCCTCTCTTTCTCTATCCCCCCTTCTCTTCCTCTCTTTCTCTATCCCCCCTTCTCTCCCTCTCTCTTTTCTTTCTCTGTCTCCCTTACCATCTCTCCTCCCTTTTTCTCATTACCTTACCTTTCTCTCCCCTTTCCTCCCTTTCTGTATTTCCTCCCCATCTCTCTATCTTCTTTCTCTTCATATCTCTACCTCTCACCTTATCTATCTCCTCTCTTTCCCTCTTCCCTCTCTCTATTTCCTTCACCCCCTCCCTATCTCTTCACTCTCTTCCTCCTATGCTTCTTTCTCAACCTCCCCCTCTCCCTCCTCTCCATATCTCCCCTCTCTTCTCTCTCTCCCTCCCCTCCACCTCCAGGCACTGGCTCGCTGCCACCTACACGCGCTTTGCCGTCCCATACTTTATATATGATGTGTACGCCATGTACCTGTGCTACTGGCACAAACACAAGGTGAAAGGTCACATCGGCGGCTGGCAGCTCACCAGGGCCTACCTGCACAAGGAGTTCCTCATGGTGCTACACCACGTCTTCATGGTGGCCGTGTGCTTCCCTGTGTCTGTGGTAAGAGGGTCCGGGCTGGCGGGCTGGTCCTGGTAATGCATTTAATGAGTTAAAGTACCACTGGAGGTTGGAGATAAAGTTTGAAGTTTTATATAGAAAATCTTAATTTTATTAGATTCTGCTGGTGTATAGAAGCTGACAAGACAGGGATCATTTTGATTAAGGGATATTGTAGTTTAGCTAAAACTTCTCATGTTTGTGAAGTATGAAACATCTGTGTAACTTTTATAAAGATAGGAAACGACTTTATTGTAGGATAAATTACACCACAAGTATTAAAATATAAAAAGAAGCACATTGGAACAAAAAACTCCTGAATAGGAATATTATGTCTAATGGGGAGCAAAAAGGGAATCTATGACCCCCGAAGCGGGCTCCTGGAAGGCTTGCCCAAATAATGCCCCAAAATCTGTCAATATAAAAAACAAATATACAGAAAACAAAACAAAAAAAACACCACAGTATTGCAAAAAAACACAAAGACCTTCACCGCGCGCCTCACAAGAAGCGCCAACCGTGCTCATAGGACACAAAGTACACCAGCGGAGAGCCCGGGAACAGCAGCGATAGCGGATGAGGTCCCAAGTGAGCTGAAGGCGGGTCTCAGAGAGGAGTGACGATAACCCCGGGATCAGCAGCGACTGTGGAGGAGGCTACTGGAGGGAAATCGTATTAGGCGATACATGAAAAGACATCAGCGGCAATAGATGAGAGGGCTAGTGTAGGACGTAGGAGAAGGAGTGATGGCGGTGGTGCCTAGCGAAGGCTGATGTGGGGCTTGCCAGTATGATGAAACCTAGCGATGGCAAGTGCGACTATGAAAGCGTGATTGGGGTGGAGCATAGTGAAGGCTGATGTGGTTGAGCCTAGGGAATGGACTGCGATGGCGAATCTAGGAATTATGGAGTTATCGGAAGTGGTGCCCAGAGAGGGCCGAGTAGAGAGGAGGGTAGACCTTTAGTAGATCTGGGCCAGAAACCACATGAGTAATACGTAGGAAAGCCAAAGTGGTACCTTGGATGTAGACAAGGGCATAGACAAGTAGATTCAGGCCCAGATCTACATTAAATATTAATTAATTAATTATTTTTATTTTGTTTTTAATTGTTAATTAATCCAGAGGAAGGCAAACAGAAAAAATAAACCAAGTGAGACTTAGCCAATTGTCTCAAAGGGGAAAAAAAAAATTCTTCCTGACCCCAGATACTGGTGATCGGATTTCTCCCTGGATCAATACTGTCTCTCTAATTATCCAGGATAACCCTGAATTTCCTTTTTAATTAGAAATAAATCCAGTCCCCTCTTAAAGTTATCTATGGAATCCCCTGTCACCACCTCCTCTGGTAGATATATATATATATAGCCTTCCCTCCAGTTGTGTATTTATTTGTTTACTTCTCGTTGCTGCAGTAACATGGACCTTTGCTTTAATACTTTGAGAAGATCAATAGTTTGGGGGTACATGTTGGGAAGTTCCTGTTTTTAACCCTGTGTTTTCTTTGCAGCTCTGGAGAGAGGGGAAGGGAGACTTCTTTCTGGGTTGCATGCTGATGGCAGAGCTCAGCACCCCATTTGTCTGTCTGGGCAAAGTCCTCATCCAGGTGTGTATGGTGCAGAAACTACCACTGGGTTACCCGTTTCAGTGTCAGAGAGAATCCAGAGATCCTGACCTGGTGCTGGGTCCTTAGATATGGCACTGTGCCCATTGTGTGGGATGCCAGGGATATGGCACTGAATGGGTTCATGCAATGAGGACATAATATGTATATATAATCCGGGAGTAGGAGGGAGGGACACTCACTATGACAAATTAATTTATATTTCTATCTCCTTCTCCCATTTTCACCCAATATTTCCCTATTTACTCTTCCATTATCTCTTCATTTCCGTATCTCCATCGCTCTCTCTCTCTCATTCTCTCTCTCTCTTTATTTCCCTCTCCTCCTCTCTCTTCTTCTAACCACCTTATTTGTCTGTATTTTCATTGCATTTACATACAAATCTCTTCCTTCTCTCTCTCTCTCTCTGTTTTCCTCTCATTCTCTCTGCCTCTTTCACCATTTATGTGTCTCTAAATGCAACTCTTTCTTTCTTTTGTATTCTCTCAACTTTTTCTGTCTACCTCTAACTCCCTCCCCTTGTCCCCTACTCCCTCCCCTTGTCTCCCTCCCCTTGTCCCCTACTCCCTCCCCTTGTCTCCCTCCCCTTGTTCCCTACTCCCTCCCCTTGTCCCCTACTCCCTCCCCTTGTCTCCCTCCCCTTGTCCCCTACTCCCTCCCCTTGTCTCCCTCCCCTTGTCCCCTACTCCCTCCCCTTGTCTCCCTCCCCTTGTCCCCTACTCCCTCCCCTTGTCTCCTACTCCCTCCCCTTGTCTCCCTCCCCTTGTCCCCTACTCCCTCCCCTTGTCTCCTACTCCGTCCCCTTGTCTCCCACTCTCTCCCCTTGTCTCCCACTCTCTCCCCTTGTCTCCCACTCTCTCCCCTTGTCTCCCACTCTCTCCCCTTGTCTCCCACTCTCTCCCCTTGTCTCCCACTCTCTCCCTTTGTCCCCCACTCCCTCCCCTTGTCTCCCACTCCCTCCCCTTGTCTCCCACTCCCTCCCCTTGTCTCCCACTCCCTCCCCTTGTCTCCCACTCTCTCCCCTTGTCTCCCACTCTTTTCCCTTGTCTCCCACTATCTCCCTTTGTCCCCCACTCCCTCCCCTTGTCTCCCACTCTCTCCCTTTATCCCCCACTCTCTCCCCTTGTCTCCCACTCTCTCCCCTTGTCCCCCACTCCCTCCCCTTGTCTCCCCCTCCCTCCCCTTGTCCCCCACTCCCTCCCCTTGTCTCCCCCTCCCTCCCCTTGTCCCCCACTCCCTCCCCTTGTCCCCCACTCCCTCCCATTGTCTCCCACTCCCTCCCATTGTCTCTCACCCCTTGTCTCCCACTCCCTCCCTTTGTCTCCCACTCCCTCCCTTTGTCTCCCACTCCCTCCCTTTGTCTCCCACTCCCTCCCCTTTTCCCCCACTCCCTCCCCTTTCCCCCCACTCCCTCCCTTTGTCTCCCACTCCCTCCCTTTGTCTCCCACTCCCTCCCCTTTCCCCCCACTCCCTCTCCTTGTCTCACACTCCATCCCCTTGTCTCCCACTCTCTCCCCTTGTCTCCCACTCTCTCCCCTTGTCTCCCACTCTCTCCCCTTGTCTCCCACTCTCTCCCTTTGTCCCCCACTCCCTATCCTTGTCTCACACTCCCTCCCCTTTATCCCCCACTCTCTCCCCTTGTCTCCCACTCTCTCCCCTTGTCCCCCACTCCCTCCCCTTGTCTCCCCCTCCCTCCCCTTGTCCCCCACTCCCTCCCCTTGTCTCCCCCTCCCTCCCCTTGTCCCCCACTCCCTCCCATTGTCTCCCACTCCCTCCCATTGTCTCTCACCCCTTGTCTCCCACTCCCTCCCTTTGTCTCCCACTCCCCCCCTTTGTCTCCCACTCCCCCCCTTTGTCTCCCACTCCCTCCCTTTGTCTCCCACTCCCTCCCCTTTTCCCCCACTCCCTCCCCTTTTCCCCCCACTCCCTCCCCTTTCCCCCCACTCCCTCCCTTTGTCTCCCACTCCCTCCCTTTGTCTCCCACTCCCTCCCCTTTTCCCCCACTCCCTCTCCTTGTCTCCCACTCCCTCCCCTTGTCTCCCTCCCTCTCTCTATCATTGTTCCTCTCTTTGTCTCCCAACACTCTTTTTGCTTCTTTATCTCCCCTCTCTCTCCTCTCAATCTCTTATTTTCCTTTTACAATGTTTATTTGTATATACTCCATTTCTAATGTTTTTTTCTTTCTCCTCTTAACCTGTCTCGTTCTCTATTTCCCCTACCCCAATCTCTCAATCCCCCCCCCACTCTCTTCTCTCACTCTGTCACGCTCCCCTCTTCCCTCTCCTCTCACAGTACAAGAAGCAGCACACTCTCCTGCACCGTGTCAATGGCGTCCTGATGCTGGTCACTTTCTTCTGCTGTCGTCTCCTCCTATTCCCCTACATGTACTGGGTGTATGGGCAGCGGGTGGGACTCCCGCTCTACAGAGTGCCCTTCAACCTCTCTCCAGAATACAACATTGGAGCCGCTATCCTCATGGCACCCCAAGTCTACTGGTTTTATCTGATCTGCCGAAGAGCTTACACTCTATTCCGCCAGTCTATATTATGCCAGAGGCCCAAGAATGGACATCCCGCCCCCGACAGCCCCTCAGCCAAAGATCAGGACTGCTCCCAGTGACTCTCACTCCCCCACCCTCTAATTCACTTCTTCCTGCCTGACCCCTGCAGGATCCAGTAACCCCTCACCCCAAACAGAGACCTGGGCAGGTCTGGGCAGCATTAAAAGACTGTGCCTTTATCTGGATGCAACAAGGCACCTTGTGTAAAGGGCGAACAGGCGATCTCTGAGGGGGTCTTGGAGAGAGAGAGGTAGAATCACAAGCCCCTAGTTTGGAGGATTTAAATAAAAATATATATCACCCACAGGGTGGCAGTATTAATATTAATATACCCTGCAATACAGTGACCACAATGTATCAGTATCACTCGGATATACCAATGATTTTTACCCAAGTGGTGTCAGTATCACTCTGTGATATCAAGTATTTATTCCCCTGCAATATAAATAGTGACCACATGGTGTCAGCATCACTCTGTGATATCAAGTATTTATTTCCCTGCAATATAAATAGTGACCACATGGTGTCAGTATCACTCCGATATCAATTATTTATTCCCCTGCAATATAAATAGTGACCACATGGTGTCAGTATCACTCCGATATCAAGTATTTATTCCCCTGCAATATAAATAGTGACCACATGGTGTCAGTATCACTCTGATATCAATTATTTATTCCCCTGCAATATAAATAGTGACCACATGGTGTCAGTATCACTCCGATATCAATTATTTATTCCCCTGCAATATAAATAGTGACCACATGGTGTCAGTATCACTCTGATATCAATTATTTATTCCCCTGCAATATAAATAGTGACCACATGGTGTCAGCATCACTCTGTGATATCCATTTGTTATTCCCCTGCAATATTAATAGTGACTACAAGGTGTCAGTATTACTTTGTGATACCAAAATAATTGAAATACCTGCAATACACACATTAACCACAGTGTATCAGTATTACTCTGTGATATGTATATGATGTGTCCCCTGCAATACACAAAGACACCACTAGGTACCATGGATGATATGATCCCCATCTGCAATTCCGTTAGGCATCCAAAGGGGGGCTCTGTTGCAAATACCTCATCTAATACAGAGCACTGATACCCATAGCGTAGGGGTGTCCGTTGCACTACACAACATGACCACAGAGTGTCACTGTCACCAAATATGACACACACAGATCACCCTAAATTGTATAGGGCTTATACCCCTCGAACGCACAATGACTTTGGAGCGCCCTAAGTATCCCTCCTCCCATTGACTCTCTACCTCCTCCTGCACTGTATGGGTGAGGGGTTAATGCCCCCTGCTCTCCCTCCCTTTAGACGCGGGAGGGCTTGGGCAGCAGCATGTTAGGGGTTAATATAATGCCCAAAAAAAAAACAAAAAAAAAAAACTAACCTACAGGAATGGCTAAACACAAATAAGCAAAGCAATTGCTCAAAGCTGCACATTAAAGGGTTAAGCATGGCCAGATCCTAGCCAATCAGCAGGCTGTGTTTGTGTTTATCAGAACCTGTAAAAAGCTCTGAACGCTCTGACTACCCAGAGCTCTGTGGTTTTAACCCTTCATTTAATTCACTAATTAGTAGCGGTTCCTATTTTAACCCTTTCATTAAGGGTGGCGGGGGGTTGTAGTAATAATGCAGCAGCATGTTTTCGTTTTATGCCCTTGCTGCTGTAGTACCCAGCGACACCCTGCAGAGGTAGTTAATGCATGGAACAACCCTCCAGCAGAGGTGGTGGAAACTACAGCATTATAAGGAATGTGGGGAGGGGGCTGGAGAAGTGGGAATACATTGAAGATAATGAGTTTAATTGGTCACTGTTACACCCCAGCAATGTGAAAGTTTCAGTTAAAAAAAATCCAAAAATAAGGAATTGGAAAAAAAAAATCAATCTTTTTACTTTATCTAAAACAAACAAATTAATTGCTGATAGAGGATAAGTATAAAGAGGATAATTGGGTATTATGTGCTAGTTTTAGAGAGATTATGAACTGTGTATTGTTGTAGATGGGCGCGCTCTCCCAGTCCAAAGCACAGGCTGGGGGGCCGCATTGAAAGTGCCTGAGGGCCACATCTGGCCCCAGGGCCGCCTTCTGCTCACCACTGGTCTAGATGACGGAATAAAATGTGTTCTTGCTAGTGTGCATAATTTAAAAAATGACCATTAATGCAAAAGTTGTTTATATTCGTTTTAATTTGAAGTCTTCACATTGGTGGAGTGTTACAGCAGCTCAATAATAATAATGTAAGTCAAACTCCAATGTTTTAAATCCCGTTATTTACTGTTCACTTTTGAAGAATTAGTTATCGTTGATGGGCAACATCTTTTTATGAAGTTACTATTTCTATATAAAAGACCTGGGCCGAATCCACCTTTTTGGAGCCCCTAGGCAGTGAAGTGGAGGAGCCCCTGTGAGTACACAAGGTATGCACGGACCCATTTTTGCATTTTAAGTTCCTTTTCCTGAAAATTCCTTCTTGTCCTAGGTTGTTACCCCTGGTAGCCAGTCTATGGATTTTTTTTTTTTTTTAAAGTGCCCCCCCCCCTCACAGGGAAGCACCTTTAGGCGGCTGCCTACATGGCCTAATGGGTAATCCGGCCATGTATAAGACCACTCCTAGCACCATGTTTATCTGTCTTGTGAAGTGGAACTAGGTAAGTAAGTCATGTTTATGACTTTGAAAACGGCAAACTGATTTGCCTTGTTTGCAAGCTAATTGATTTCTGTTCCCTTACTCTGCTAATTGATTTATGTTCCCTTACTCCTCACAGGACAGATAAATAAAACGTTGTACCGATAATAATATAGCTGCTCTCCCTTTCATATCACAACTAATCAATTATAACCTTAAAAAGACGTTGCCTATTATCAATTCTAGTTCTTTAAAAGCATGAACTGTAATTAGGGATTTTCCTGTATCTTTAAGGATAATGATAAGACTCTTCCCACTACTGTTAAATAAAATATATATATTTTTTGTATAAGTTGCTGCTATTTCAGAGTTTGCTAAAGGTTCTGATAATTAAGCTCAGTGTATGTATTCTATTTATTTTACATCTCTTGCACACTATCCCCCTCTATCTAATCCCCCCCAATCTCTTCTGCTCCCACAGAACCCCAGACCCGGTCAGTTTTATTTAAGTTTTTTATTTATTTATTTCACACACTCTTTTTTTAAACTGAATGTAAATACGTTTCAGCAGAGCGATATGTTAGTAAATGTACTGCAATTTATAATAATTGTAAAAAGGTATTAAAAGAAATAATAATAAAAAAAACAATTCAAAAAGTTGATTTGAAAATATTATTTTGTACCTGCAGTTTGCAAATGAACCACAAGATGTCGTTTGTGAATTAATACAGACTGTAATACTAATAAAGGCCAGAAGGTGTCACTGTAAGGCCATGATTAATAATGTGGATGGTGTTATTATCTGTGACCACAAGGTGGCACACTGTTCATTCATAGCCTGATACTTGGAGTAAATGAATACAGACTGCAATACTAACAGTGGCCAGAGGGTGTCACTGTAAGGCAATGTGCGATCCACCATATATAATCCTCTCGGTATACGAGGTCCTCAGCGACTCCATCATAAAACCAAAGACCAAAACCTGTAAGGAGAAGCAAGAAATGTGAGAAACATATAACAGGAATGGAAAAACAGATTTTGAACCTTAAAAAAGTTTTTTTTTACACAAGAAAAGAATGTAAAAAATGTGTTTCTTGTCTATTAAAGATCAGTCCTGTAGAAGATTAACTGAAGTTATGGATCCGGCCTAGTTTGTCTTTTAGTGGTCCAGGTTTGTGTCATTTTAAGGATATTTTTGTCACTGATACTTAGAATGTTGAGCTGATTGGATACAAAGTTACAGAGCCAGCTCAATAAGTAGTCATACTGTGTTCTTCAGCAGCTCACATCACCTAATGTATATATAATGGAGGGGATAGAGAGAAGACTGGAGGGGCGTGTCATATAATGGAGAGGATAGAGAGAAGACTGGAGGGGCGTGTCATATAATGGAGAGGATAGAGAGAAGACTGGATGGGCGTGTCATATAATGGAGGGGATAGAGAGAAGACTGGAGGGGCGTGTCATATAATGGAGAGGATAGAGAGAAGACTGGAGGGGCGTGTCATATAATGGAGAGGAGAGAGAGATGATTGGATGGGATTGTCATATAATGGAGGGGATAGAGAAATGATTGGATGGGATTGTCATATAATGGAGGGGATAGAGAGAAGACTGGATGGGCGTGTCATATAATGGAGAGGAGAGAGAGATGACTGGATGGGCGTGTCATATAATGGAGAGGAGAGAGAGAAGACTGGATGGGCGTGTCATATAATGGAGAGGATAGAGAGAAGACTGGAGGGGCGTGTCATATAATGGAGAGGATAGAGAGAAGACTGGAGGGGCGTGTCATATAATGGAGAGGAGAGAGAGATGATTGGATGGGATTGTCATATAATGGAGAGGATAGAGAGAAGACTGGAGGGGCGTGTCATATAATGGAGAGGAGAGAGAGAAGACTGGATGGGCGTGTCATATAATGGAGGGGATAGAGAGAAGACTGGAGGGGGCGTGTCATATAATGGAGAGGATAGAGAGAAGACTGGAGGGGCGTGTCATATAATGGAGAGGAGAGAGAGATGATTGGATGGGATTGTCATATAATGGAGGGGATAGAGAGATGATTGGATGGGATTGTCATATAATGGAGGGGATAGAGAGAAGACTGGATGGGCGTGTCATATAATGGAGAGGAGAGAGAGATGACTGGATGGGCGTGTGATATAATGGAGAGGAGAGAGAGAAGACTGGATGGGCGTGTCATATAATGGAGAGGATAGAGAGAAGACTGGAGGGGCGTGTCATATAATGGAGAGGATAGAGAGAAGACTGGAGGGGCGTGTCATATAATGGAGAGGAGAGAGAGATGATTGGATGGGATTGTCATATAATGGAGAGGATAGAGAGAAGACTGGAGGGGCGTGTCATATAATGGAGAGGAGAGAGAGAAGACTGGATGGGCGTGTCATATAATGGAGGGGATAGAGAGAAGACTGGAGGGGCGTGTCATATAATGGAGAGGATAGAGAGAAGACTGGAGGGGCGTGTCATATAATGGAGAGGAGAGAGAGATGATTGGATGGGATTGTCATATAATGGAGGGGATAGAGAGATGATTGGATGGGATTGTCATATAATGGAGGGGATAGAGAGATGATTGGATGGGATTGTCATATAATGGAGGGGATAGAGAGAAGACTGGATGGGCGTGTCATATAATGGAGAGGAGAGAGAGATGACTGGATGGGCGTGTCATATAATGGAGAGGAGAGAGAGAAGACTGGATGGGCGTGTCATATAATGGAGAGGAGAGAGAGAAGACTGGATGGGATTGTCATATAATAGAGAGGATAGAGAGAAGACTGGATGGGATTGTCATATAATGGAGGGGATAGAGAGAAGACTGGATGGGCGTGTCATATAATAGAGAGGAGAGAGAGATGACTGGATGGGATTGTCATATAATGGAGGGGATAGAGAGAAGACTGGATGGGCGTGTCATATAATGGAGAGGAGAGAGAGATGACTGGATGGGATTGTCATATAATGGAGGGGATAGAGAGAAGACTGGATGGACGTGTCATATAATGGAGAGGAGAGAGAGATGACTGGATGGGCGTGTCATATAATGGAGGGAGCAGAGAGAAGACTGGAGGGGCGTGTTATATAATGGAGGGAGCAGAGAGAAGACTGGAGGGGCGTGTTATATAATGGAGAGGAGAGAGAGATGACTGGATGAGATTGTCATATAATGGAGAGGAGAGAGAGATGATTGGATGGGATTGTCATATAATGGAGGGGATAGAGAGAAGACTGGATGGGCGTGTCATATAATGGAGAGGAGAGAGAGATGACTGGATAGGATTGTCATATAATGGAGGGGATAGAGAGAAGACTGGAGGGGCGTGTCATATAATGGAGAGAAGAGAGATGACTGGATGGGCATGTCATATAATGGAGGGGATAGAGAGAAGACTGGATGGGCGTGTCACATAATGGAGAGGAGAGAGAGATGACTGGATAGGATTGTCATATAATGGAGGGGATAGAGAGAAGACTGGATGGGCGTGTCATATAATGGAGAGGAGAGAGAGATGACTGGATGGGATTGTCATATAATGGACGGGAGAGAGAGATGACTGGATGGGCGTGTCATATAATGGAGGGGATAGAGAGAAGACTGGATGGGCGTGTCATATAATAGAGAGGAGAGAGAGATGACTGGATGGGTGTGTCATATAATGGAGAGGAGAGAGAGATGACTGGAGGGGATTGTCATATAATGGAGGGGATAGAGAGAAGACTGGATGGGCGTGTCATATAATGGAGGGGATAGAGAGAAGACTGGATGGGCGTGTCATATAATGGAGAGGATAGAGAAAAGACTGGATGGGCGTGTCATATAATGAAGGGGATAGAGAGAAGACTGGATGGGCGTGTCATATAATGGAGGGGATAGAGAGAAGACTGGATGGGCGTGTCATATAATGGAGGGGATAGAGAGAAAACTGGAGGGGGCGTGTCATATAATGGAGGGGATAGAGAGAAGACTGGATGGGCGTGTCATATAATGGAGAGGAGAGAGAGATGACTGGAGGGGCGTGTCATATAATGGAGGGGATAGAGAGAAGACTGGATGGGCGTGTCACATAATGGAGAGGAGAGAGATGACTGGAGGGGCGAGTCATATAATGGAGGGAGCAGAGAGAAGACTGGAGGGGCGTGTTATATAATGGAGAGGAGAGAGAGATGACTGGATGAGATTGTCATATAATGGAGAGGAGAGAGAGATGATTGGATGGGATTGTCATATAATGGAGGGGATAGAGAGAAGACTGGATGGGCGTGTCATATAATGGAGAGGAGAGAGAGATGACTGGATGGGATTATCATATAATGGAGGGGATAGAGAGAAGACTGGATGGGCGTGTCATATAATGGAGAGGAGAGAGAGATCACTGGATAGGATTGTCATATAATGGAGGGGATAGAGAGAAGACTGGAGGGGCGTGTCATATAATGGAGAGAAGAGAGATGACTGGATGGGCATGTCATATAATGGAGGGGATAGAGAGAAGACTGGATGGGCGTGTCATATAATAGAGAGGAGAGAGAGATGACTGGATGGGCGTGTCATATAATGGAGGGGATAGAGAGAAGACTGGAGGGGCGTGTCATATAATGGAGAGGAGAGAGAGATGACTGGATAGGATTGTCATATAATGGAGGGAATAGAGAGAAGACTGGATGGGCGTGTCACATAATGGAGAGGAGAGAGAGATGACTGGATGGGATTGTCATATAATGGAGGGGATAGAGAGAAGACTGGATGGGTGTGTCATATAATGGAGAGGAGAGAGAGATGACTGGATGGGCGTGTCATATAATGGAGGGGATAGAGAGAAGACTGGATGGGCGTGTCATATAATAGAGAGGAGAGAGAGATGACTGGATGGGTGTGTCATATAATGGAGAGGAGAGAGAGATGACTGGATAGGATTGTCATATAATGGAGGGGATAGAGAGAAGACTGGATGGGCGTGTCATATAATGGAGAGGAGAGAGAGATGACTGGATGGGATTGTCATATAATGGAGGGGATAGAGAGAAGACTGGATGGGCGTGTCATATAATGGAGAGGATAGAGAGAAGACTGGATGGGCGTGTCATATAATGAAAGGGATAGAGAGAAGACTGGATGGGCGTGTCATATAATGGAGGGGATAGAGAGAAGACTGGATGGGCGTGTCATATAATGGAGGGGATAGAGAGAAGACTGGAGGGGGCGTGTCATATAATGGAGGGGATAGAGAGAAGACTGGATGGGCGTGTCATATAATGGAGAGGAGAGAGAGATGATTGGATGGGATTGTCATATAATGGAGGGGATAGAGAGAAGACTGGATGGGCGTGTCATATAATGGAGAGGAGAGAGAGATGACTGGATGGGATTGTCATATAATGGAGGGGATAGAGAGAAGACTGGATGGGCGTGTCATATAATGGAGAGGAGAGAGAGATGACTGGATAGGATTGTCATATAATGGAGGGGATAGAGAGAAGACTGGAGGGGCGTGTCATATAATGGAGAGAAGAGAGATGACTGGAGGGGCGTGTCATATAATGGAGGGAGCAGAGAGAAGACTGGAGGGGCGTGTCATATAATGGAGAGGAGAGAGAGATGACTGGATGGGATTGTCATATAATGGAGAGGAGAGAGAGATGATTGGATGGGATTGTCATATAATGGAGGGGATAGAGAGAAGACTGGAGGGACGTGTCATATAATGGAGAGGATAGAGAGAAGACTGGATGGGCGTGTCATATAATAGAGAGGAGAGAGAGATGATTGGATGGGATTGTCATATAATGGAGAGGATAGAGAGAAGACTGGAGGGGCGTGTCATATAATGGAGAGGAGAGAGAGATGACTGGAGGGGCGTGTCATATAATGGAGGGGATAGAGAGAAGACTGGATGGGCTTGTCACATAATGGAGAGGAGAGAGAGATGACTGGATAGGATTGTCATATAATGGAGGGGATAGAGAGAAGACTGGAGGGGCGTGTCATATAATGGAGGGGATAGAGAGAAGACTGGATGGGTGTGTCATATAATAGAGAGGAGCAGAGAGAAGACTGGAGGGGCGTGTCATATAATGGAGAGGAGAGAGAGATGACTGGAGGGGCGTGTCATATAATGGAGGGAGCAGAGAGAAGACTGGAGGGGCGTGTCATATAATGGAGAGGAGAGAGAGATGATTGGATGGGATTGTCATATAATGGAGGGGATAGAGAGAAGACTGGATGGGCGTGTCACATAATGGAGAGGAGAGAGAGATGACTGGATAGGATTGTCATATAATGGAGGGGAAAGAGAGAAGACTGGAGGGGCGTGTCATATAATGGAGGGGATAGAGAGAAGACTGGATGGGTGTGTCATATAATGGAGAGGAGAGAGAGATGATTGGATGGGATTGTCATATAATGGAGAGGATAGAGAGAAGACTGGAGGGGCGTGCCATATAATGGAGGGGATAGAGAGATGATTGGATGGGATTGTCATATAATGGAGGGGATAGAGAGAAGACTGGATGGGCGTGTCATATAATGGAGAGGAGAGAGAGATTAATGGATGGGATTGTCATATAATGGAGGGTATAGAGAGAAGACTGGATGGGCGTGTCATATAATGGAGAGGAGAGAGAGATTAATGGATGGGATTGTCATATAATGGAGGGGATAGAGAGAAGACTGGATGGGCGTGTCATATAATAGAGAGGAGAGAGAGATGATTGGATGGGATTGTCATATAATGGAGAGGATAGAGAGAAGACTGGATGGGCGTTTCATATAATGGAGAGGAGAGAGAGATGAATGGATGGGATTGTCATATAATGGAGGGTATAGAGAGAAGACTGGATGGGCGTGTCATATAATAGAGAGGAGAGAGAGATGATTGGATGGGATTGTCATATAATGGAGGGGATAGAGAGAAGACTGGATGGGCGTGTCATATAATGGAGAGAAGAGAGATGAATGGATGAGATTGTCATATAATGGAGGGGATAGAGAGATGACTGGATGGGCGTGTCATATAATGGAGAGGAGAGAGAGATGAATGGATGAGATTGTCATATAATGGAGGGGATAGAGAGATGACTGGAGGGGCGTGCCATATAATGGAGAGGATAGAGAGATGACTGGAGGGGCATGTCATATAATGGAGGGGATAGAGAGATGACTGGATGGGCGTGTCATATAATGGAGGGGATAGAGAGAAGACTGGATGGGTGTGTCATATAATGGAGGGGATAGAGAGAAGACTGGAGGGGCGTGTCATAATGGAGGGGATAGAGAGAAGACTGGAGGGGCGTGTCATAATGGAGGGGATAGAGAGATGACTGGATGGGCGTGTCATATAATGAGAGGAAGAGAGATGACTGGATGGGCGTGTCATATAATGAGAGGAAGAGAGATGACTGGAGGGGCGTGTCATATAATGAGAGGAAGAGAGATGACTGGATGGGCGTGTCATATAATGAGAGGAAGAGAGATGACTGGAGGGGCGTGTCATATAATAGAGGGCTATGTTATATAACGGAGGTGTGGGGGGGTATCATGTACTCACAGTGGACAAAAAATTTGGTAACAGACGAGGAAAATCAACAGTCCTATAGCCCCTACGAGGATGTACTGCAGGATCTTGGCAAACAAACCTGGGCAGGGAGAGAACATAATGAGTATAATAACTGCCCCACCTGCCCCAATCACATGCCACGCCCTCCAATCACATGCCACGCCCTCCAATTACATGCCACGCCCTCCTGTATAATGGAGGAGTCCTCCTCTGACACATTCCTGGATTATAACCTATTGGTATCCCCCCCTTTTTTAAATGATTATTGTAACCCCCAATACAACAGGTCATTTTTGGAAATCTATAAATATATCTTAAAGTGATATTCCCTGCCAGTGTCTCCTCCTCTACTTCCCAATGAGGACCTGTCTGGTGACGTTGTGCACTCCCTACCGGCGAGCGTCCCACCTCCATAGATTGTCATGCCTGGAACCCCTCTACAGAGCTCATACCCAAGGGTGAGATCTCTCATATCCATGCATATAACATGTGGTCAGAGAGTATTCAAGATGGCAGCCAGAAAGCAAGGCAAGGATTAATAAGTGGTTGCGTCAATATTTCCACCTTGCGGGTCACTCTTATAAAGAAAAGGTTAATTAATCTTTGACACTATAATTTACCTCTGGACGAATACATCGGCTCCTCTCCAATAGCTTGATAAACCTCAAAAATCCTCTGGGTGTTGTCATCAGGGTAGTCGAACCACAGGGTGGTAGTCTGCGTGGTGACTTCCTCCTGCCTCTTCCGGACCTTAACTGGGGTAAGACAAGTCAGGAGAGTCTCACAAACATGGACATGGAGCCTTGTTTTATGGTTAATGGAGAGCAAACAGCTAATGGGATGGTCCTGTAGAGCATGACGAGCATCTGCACTCAAGCTGTATCTGCCCTGAGGTTGGGCTGTAGCTGAGAGACAATATCCCAAGTTGCAATGATATTATATGAAAGTGTAGAGACTTGCACTTATGTAGTACTAGCTACTTGCACGTCAAAAATGACGGGAATCAAATTTTAAGGCTGGGAATGCTGTACCTTCGGCGCTCATCGCAAGCCCCACGCTGAGCGCCTTTGGCGCTCATTGCGAGCCTCTCCCTCCGTCTACTGTGTTGCAATGACCGCCTTTGGCGCTCATCACTTTGCCGCTCATTACAGGCCTTGTCAACCCACAACTTTCGTGCTCCGCAATGATCCCCTTCAGCGCTCATTACGTGGCTCACAATGAGCGCCTTCGGTGTCTCATTGCATGCCTCTCCTCCCATCTACTGTTCTGGCTTCGCCGCTCATTGCAGGGCTTAGCAACCCACCAGCCCTGCAATGAGCGCCTTCATTGCTCATTGCGAACCTTTCCTCCCGTCCACCTTACGGGCCGCTCATTGCAAGCCTTGTTAACCTGCAAGTTTTGTGCTTGGGAATGCCATGTGTCTCTTTCCACCATCTCCCCCCTGTCCCTTCCCTGTGTCTTTCTCCTCTATGTGTCTGCTGAATGTTTGCGTTGCGCGCAGTGACTGCCGTTGGTTTTATTTTCAAAGTCCCGCGTGCCTGGCGTGGTTCGTGTGTTACTGTTTTCGGAGTTGTGTATTTTCCAAGTCTTGCGTGCCTGGCGTTGCTCAGCCTCGTTTCATCCTGTTTCCAAATTTTTACGTTTTTTTCAGCCGCCATTTTATCCTCGCTTAGCTGATTTTTGATCGGAGAAAAACGCCAAATATGGCTCAAATTCGCTTGCAACTTCACTCACAGCTTCCTGTGCTGTGTGTGAGTGTGTTTTTTTATTTTTTTTTATTATTTGGCTGTTTTGGGGGGACTTTTGAGTTAAGCTCTTGAAACTAATTTGGCCATTAAATTAGTAAACTGCGTGCCTCGCGATCAGTGATACATTTTTCAGCGGCTACAGCAGCCATCGACATTAGCGCCTTCTGTGCTCATGTCTAGGTTGTTTGAAAGTCCTGCGGGACTTCGGCGCTCAATGCAGCCTTGGCCTCGGCCTTAACTGCTCGCCTCGCTTTGCAAAGCTTGCAGTTGTCAAGTGCTAGCCTCGCTTTTCAAGGAGCGCAGTTGTGGACCTCGCAAATTATTTAAACATTGCACGACCAACATAGCAAACGTGACAACTGACAACTATATATGTGATGATGATCTCTTGACTGCACATTACCAGGACAGGCTCAGGCAGCTGTCTCTGTGAATGTTACCCAATGAGACGCTGTGTGCAATGTACTTTATATGGAGCAACATATGACTTTTTAGATTAGACTCCCAAAGAGTAATAGAAACCATTAAGTAATATCTTAAACTTAATTCATTTTAACCATATCATTATCTAATTTATCGCATGGGTGTAGGAACTGGGGGGATGGGGGGACAAATCCCCCCCAGATATCTCTATGTTTGTATGTATGTATATATATATATAGGCTATTTTATGGCCTGTGTATACAATGAGTTTTATCCCCCCAGAATTTTTCTGGCTCCTACTGATTATGCGTATAAAGGCTTTACATTCCCAAGGTATACATAGAAACATAGTTTTGATGGCATCTCAAGAATCAAAAAGGAACACCCAATCTGCCTATTCTGTCCACCTAAAAGTTTTAGTCTCAGGATAGTCTTATATTTATGCCAGGCATGTTTAAATTCCTTGACCATTACCATTTCCACTGGAAGGTTGACCCACTGATCTACTACCTGATATATGTGAAGGTTTCTATCATATCTCTATCACATCCTACTAGCTTTCCTGTACTTTTTTTGCATTGCTTGCCTATTTTTAAATCATCTGTTGTCATTGAAATTTTACAATTGAGTAAATATTCTACCTTTTTATCTTTGTGCATACATTTAACACTTAAAAAAAGAATAGGTTAGAAATTAGGTGCCTAATTAAATGGATAGAATGCACTGAATTGAATGGTTTATAATGTGATTGGTAGTAAATATGGATAGAATGCACTGAATCGGATGAGCTAGAATGTGATTGGTAGTATGGATAGAATGGGTAGTATGGATAGAATCCACTGAATTGGATGGGTTAGAATCTGACAGGTAGTATGGATAGAATCCACTGAATCGGATGGGCTAGGATGCGATAGTAGGTATGGATATTATGCACTGAATCGAATGGTTTAGAATGTGTTTGGTAGTATGGATACAATGCACTGAATTGGATGGGCTAGAATGTGATTGGTAGTATGGATATAATGTACTGAATTGGATGGGTTAGAATCTGGTTGGTATAATGGATAGAATGCACTGAATTGGATGGGTTAGAATCTGGTTGGCATAATGGATAGAATGCACTGAATTGGATGGGTTAGAATCTGGTTGGCATAATGGATAGAATGCACTGAATTGGATGGGTTAGAATCTGGTTGGCAGTATGGATAAAATGCATCAAATTGGATGGGCTAGAATGTGATTGGAAGTATGAATAAAATGCACTGAATTGAATGGTTTAGAATGTGATTGGTAGTATGGATAAAATGCACTGAATTGGATGGGCTAGAATGTGATTGGTAGTATGGATAAAATGCACTGAATTGAATGGTTTAGAATGTAATCACATGGATGGTTTAGAATGTGACTGGTAGTATGGATATAATAGTTTTGATAGAATGCACTGAATGGGATGGTCTAGAATGTGATTGGTAGTATAAATAGAATGGGTAGTATGGATAGAAAGAACTGAATTGAATGGTTTAGAATGTGACTGGTAGTATGGATAGAATGCACCAAATTGGATGAGCTAAAATCTGACTGGTAGTATGGATAGAATCCACTGAATTAGATGTGCTAGGATGTGATTGGTAGTATGGATAGAATGGGTAGTATGGATAGAATGCACTGAATTGAATGGTTTAGAATGTGACTGGTAGTATGGATAAAATGCACTGAATTGGATGGGCTAGAATGTGATTGGTAGTATGGATAGAATGCACCGAATTGGATGGGCTAGAATCTGACTGGTAGTATGGATAGAATCCACTGAATTAGATGGGCTAGGATGCGATTGGTAGTATGGATATAATGGGTAGTATGGATAGAATGCACTGAATTGATTACTTGTGTATTATAGTATGGATAGACTGCACATAGCTGGATTGGTTAGTCATTGATTGAATGGATTGAATGCACCAAATGGGATGTGATAGAATGGGACTGGTAATATAGATAGAATGCACTGAATGGGATGGTTAGAATGTGACTGGTAGTAGGACAAGAACATGCTAAATTTGATTGGTCAAAATATGAATGGATAGAATGCTCTGAACTGGATGGGTAGAATATTTTGAGAGTATGGATAGACTGCACATAGTTGAATTGGCTAGACTGCCATTCATTGAATGGATAGAATGCACTGAATTGGATGGGTCAGAATGTGAATTGTAGTAGGAAAAGATCACACTGAACAGGATGGTTAAAATATGAATGGTAGTATGGATATACTGCACCGAATAGAAGGGTTAGAATGGGACTGGTAGCATGGACAGAATGCACTGAACTGGATAGTTAAAATACGCATGAGAGTATAGATAAACTTCACTGAATTGGATGGGTAAGAATGTGCGTGACAGTATGATAGAATACACTTAATAGGATGTGTTAGAATGTGCATGAGAATATGGGTAGAATACATGTAGTTGAATTGGCTAAGCTGTAACTCATTGACATGTTGTTGTTCAGTTGAGGGGATGCTCACATGTTACTGTTCTTGAAGTGATGCAATTTATTTACTTATTTTTTTAATGCAGACTCCTTGTCCAAGATGCTACACATAATTAGAAAAGCAGTGTATTGTTGATTTGCCCTATTCGAGAGACAAATATTACAGAGTATAGAGTATGAGATGGGTTTGGTGCTGAAATATTACAATGTGCCAGGGATAAGATGGTGGTCATTGGCACCATTGGTCAACCTGCGAGACAAGAAAAAGTAGGGGGAGAGAATCTACATTGTATCAGAGTTGGAAAGAGAAAGGAAGTTGGCCTTCAGGGAGTTATGAAAGGTGAAGTGGGAGATTTTTTATAGATAAAGGAAGCAAGGAGGAAGACAGAATGGAAGTGGAGATGAGAACAAGGTGGGAATGGGACTGTGAAGGTAGAGAGGGATTTGGATCACAGAGAGCATAAGAAGAAGATAATGAGGCAAGTTATAGATGAGTAAGACAAGTGTTTGGGAAGGCACCAATACTACCAAGGAATGGTGTAGGTTTGAGATGTAGATAATATTGAGTATTATATACAGTATGCAGAGGCATGTGGTGGACATGGGGTGAATGCATGGGCCAGGAGACCAATGACGAGTGAATTGATTTCTCACCAAACCAGGGTTCCTGCAGCACACTGAGCACATTCATGGTCACCGCGCGCCTTCTGGGTGGATCGGAGAATACTGGGATAGAAAAGATGAAAGATTCAGATCAAGGCTTTTCCCAGAGATCCCCCATCTCTGTGCTCTTTTCTCTGCTGCTGTATATTTTTCTGTCACTTCTCTCCATCAGTCTCTCTCTACTTTTGAAATATTTTCTAGCTTGGTTTAGAATAGTTGAAACTTACTAGTAGCATCTCACTGCAACCTAACACTCTCTTTATTTCTCTCACCTGGACTTACTCTTTCTCTCTCTCTCTCTCTGTCACTTGGCCTGACTCGCTCGCTCTCTTATTCTCACCCTGGCCTGTCTCTCCATCTCTCCCTCCCTCATTCTGACCCGACTCTCTCTCTATGTCTCTCTATGTCTGGTCTGAATCTCTTTTTCTCATTCTGACCGGACGCTCTCTCTTAATCTCTTCCCTTTACCTCTCTGCCCTTTACCTGCTGGTGCTAAAACCATTAAGGGTATTAATATCCCCCACATAGGAACCAGAATCCTTGCCATTCTGCCCTCAACCTAATTATCTCCTTGCTTCTTTCAGTGACATTCATATGACATCATAACTTGCTTTATGACAACATAACGGAAATAATTAGCTGAACATCTCAAGCTACCACAATCTACAGCATTTATTTATGAGGCAAACCATACAGGCAATAAACATAGAATGCATTGCGTTTAGTAGCATTACCAATATGGAACGTCCATGCTGTAAAAAGAAGTTGCCGACAATATCGTTTTGCCTAGACCTATCTAGGCTTCCTCAAGGACTCTTTTATGTATTGGATCCATTGGTGCTCATTTATTCCATATTAATTCATCTTGCTACTTGATATTTCCATATGAGTTGAGGTGCCTTATTTATTAAGGATCCCTACACTTTTATGGTTCTGTCTCTACACCTATCTATAAGATATATATTTTAACGAGTCACACAGCGTTTTGTAATTTTTTTATATCCGAAAAATTCAAATGTATGTGTTATATTAATAAGGTGTTAGGCACCAGGGTATATATATGATCATGTTGGTGTATTCCTGCCTATACCTTATCTGTTCCATAACCACCTCCTCTTACTCAATTCTACCCCGCATATTCTACAGATTCTGTATTGGGTTTTCTAACCATCACATATTATAATTGTCAAACTGATTTGTCGTCACGCTCGCGAGCCTCGCAAAGTGAGCCGAGCCGTTGAGGCATTGAAGCCTTCTGAGCTGCGAGCCTCGTAAAGTAAGCAGTTGAGGCATTGAAGCATGCAGGACTGGGGCTGAAATGAGCGCTGAAGGCGCTCCTGCGAGCCTCGCAAAGCGAGGCGAACAGTTGAGACATGGGGGACTTACTTAGGCTGCAAGCAGTTGAGAAAAACACAGCACAAAAATACAAATTTATTGGCTGAACCTCGGAAATCAAAAAAGACGAAAAATAAAAAGTGAGTGAGTGGGAGTGAGGTTGAAAGCGATTTTGAGCCTTATTTCACGTGTTTCGTCACTTGAAAATCGGCTAAGCAAGAAAAAAAATGTCGGACAAAAAAACGTAAAAATTCCTGAAACTGGATGAAAACAAGGCTGAGCAAAGCCAGACATGCGGGACTTAGAAAATACATTACTGCAAAGACATTAACACTTACACCAACAACGCCAACCACGCAGGACTTTGAAAATAAAACAAACGTCAGTCAGCGCCCCCCACACACTTAGCAGAGACACAGAAGAGAAACACACAGGGAAGGTACAGGGGGGAGATGCTGGAAAGAGACACATGGCGTTCCCAAACACAAAACTTGCAGATTAATGAACTCTGCAATGAGCGGCCCATACAGTAGGCGGGAGGAAAGGCTCGCGATGAGCGACGAAGAACAACATAAAAAAAAAAAACATATACAACAAATACAAAACTTCCAGTTATTGCTATCATACCACATAATATAATCATACAATCCGCAGGGTAATAACAATTTCGGATCTATCCATATAAACATTTTATTTCCAATATCAATTAAAATTCTTTCTTATATAATTCCCAATTTTGCCATTTTAACAAAAAAATGTTGGTATAATATTTACTTGATTGTTTGGTGATTCCAATGCTCTATTACTTTTCATAATACATTTAACCTCATTCCACATAGGGATTCTATTCTGCTTCCAGTTTTTAATTAAAAGCCATTTTACCACAAGAAAGCAATGAATAATTAAACAATATTTTTGACAAATTGATATTAGGTTCCAAAGTATGGAAAAGAGCCAACTTTGGATCCAAAATCAGAATCACATTTAATATTTTTGACAGGTGTAAAATACAGTGTTCCTGGAGTGTCCGTACTAAACTACATTCCCACCAGATATGGGCATGGTTACCCGGAACCAACACATTTTAGAAAAACTTCTGGCTATTCTATTTAGTTCAACAGGTACCCAATACCATCTTTGGACTAACACATGGAGATGCCATTTGGTCATCTTAAGACCTCCCCACCACATTTCGTCTGGCCATTCCACACCTAATTCATCTTCCCATCTAACTATTCTATCAGTTTTACTTTTATAATGGATTTTTCTCAGAATATTTTGACATTTTGTAACTTTATGTGATATATTATCTTTTAGAATGAAATGTTCAGTCAGAAATATCTTGATAATGTTTTAAATATCCCACAGAGAATAGTTTCTTATTTAATATATATGTTTCTTACCAGATGAGTGATTTTAGGTGAGGATTTCTCTGAATTACTATTTGTAATAATTTAACTTCCCTTTGATAAAGATCTATAATATTCTTCTTACCTATGGTCTTTAAATGTAAAATAAGACAAGTTTCTTTATTATTTTTTAATATCTCTATAGGTGTCGCCAGTGAAGGGGAGCTTGAGTACTTCTTTCTATTTATGTATTTATGTACCAAAATAGTAGTTGCTTTAATTTCACCTTAAGGAGCCACAAGTATAGTGTTTTGCTTATGTTCGGGATCATATCATCCTCCATACTCATCCACCTGGAATTTGTTTTTGTACTATTCCACCCTATCAGGTGAGACATTAGTATAGATTCATGGATATCCATTATTGAAGGGAACTGTATACCTCCCCTTTCAAAATTTCTTTTTAAAAATTTCCAGTTTCATTCTGGGTTTCTTTTTATTTTTTTTATATTTATTTAACAAAACTTTAATTTTTTGTAAAATATATTTTGGAAACTACTTGTGGAATGCATCTCAAAACATATGTAATAATAACCATATTACCAGCAACATTTATATTTTATAATTCTCTGCACCTATTACTATTCTATTCATTTCCTCCAATCTTCTTATTCTCTCCTCCAGAGGTTCGATTGTTAATATAAAAAAATCAAAGGGGACAGCGGGCACCCTGGTCTGGTACCATTTCCTAAGGAAAATGTATCTGTTTCTAGTCCCTGTCCACATATCAACGCAGTAGGATTATTGTACAAGGCCTTAATCGCCTTGGTCCCAAAAAGCCCCAGTCCAAAGTTAATCAGTACATAGTCTATGAAATCCCAGATAAATTCTTTCTATTGGGCCATGATAATTAATCTCTTGTTTTCCTCATATTATCACAGCCCTGTCTCACTTTAACAAAGCCAGTTTGGTCATCTTTAATTAACTTAGGAATCAAATTACTCAGTCTACTTGCCAACACATCCGCATACAGTTTTATATATACATTAATTAGTGAGATAGGTCTATAGTTCACAAAATCTTCTGGATTTTTCTTTGGTTTTAAGATATTCAAAATGTTTGCCTCCGACATTTCCTGAGGGATATATCCACTTTATTTAATCTCATTAAATATTTTTACCATATGATTTTTTATTTCTTAGGAAAAAGTTTTATAATAACCCTCTAATCCCGGGGCTTTATAATATTCTAATGCTCTTATGGAGTCTCAGAGTAATAGCTGCATTTAGATCCAAGTAATTCTCTTCTGTTATTTTAGGGAATTCTATTTTATCTAGAAAGCCTTTTATAACTGATTTTGTGGGCTTTACAAAATGTGGTTCTTTTTCCAGATTATATAATGAACAATAATATTTCTTAAATATGTCTCCAATCTCTTTTGGTTGACAGTATATTTTATTATCCTGTCCTCATAATTCTATTTTGGATATTTTGTTTTTTTATTTATTTGCCAGAGCTTTTCCTGCTTTATTACTCATTGAGTATTGGTTTTGCTGAAACTTCCAGATCATAATATCCATTTGAATTTGGACTATATTCTTTATTTTTGATGAAATATCCTTAATCTGCATATATCAATCACTACTGGGTTTAGTCTTCTTTAATAACTGCAGGTTATAAAGTTCTATATTTAATTCTCTTAGAGGCTTACTTCTTTGTTTCTTTTCTTTGGCTATAAAATACCTCTCAAATATGCTTTGTATGTACACCAAATTGTTGTACTAGAGATATTTTTATCTTCATTAAGAGAAAAAATATTATTATTTCTTGTTTCATCTCTTCTATTTGCTTTTTTTATTTTATCAATGTTGGATCTAATTGCCACCTCAACTTAAGAGTTTTAATTCCTTCATATTTGATGGTTAAGCAAATAGATGCATGGTCTGAACGTAATATTTTGTTTATTTTGATATGATTAACAAAAACAGAATTTTTCAGAAATCTTTTGGAAAAGAACATATAGTCTCTTTCTAATGGTTTAATTATCCTCCATACATCATAGATATCATAGTTCAATATTATGTCTCTAAAAAAAGTTTCCAGACTCAAATTTGGTAGTTTAGAGAGGAGGATCGATCTCTAAAAACGCATCCAACATCAGGTTAAAATCTATAAAAATATAAATTTCAATATTTTCCTTAAGAATTCTGGTTGCTTCTTATTTGGAGAATAAATATTGGCTATTGTATAATATTTCTTATTTATTGTCCTGAGCCAGAGTATATACCTTCCTTCAGTATCTCTACATTTATGATCCTCTGTAATATCCAATCTTTTATTTAAAAAATGGATACTCCTCTGGATTTGTTAACATATGTGAAGTTGATAGGTTCCATAAATTGCTTGTTCTGCATTCTCTGGGTGCTACCAGCTGGGTTTCTTGGAAACAAGCCACATCCACCTTATGCCAGGCACACTCCAAAAATGCAGAATGTTGCTTATAGGGAGTATTTAATCTATGGGCATTTTGGGACAAAAAAGTTAACATAATTTCATAAGATAATGGATTTCTTTACTAAATTGATCTTTCATTGTTATCCCCATGAAAACATTCTTTTCATTTTTCATTCCTGATAGGGAAATACCATGCATACTCTCACTTTTTTAACCAAACTCTGATATTGAGGTGACTGGCACGATTTCACAATTGGAACCCTCAATAAGGCTCCCCCAGAGGGAGCAGATTTTACTATATTATATACGGTACTTGTTTGCTTGCATTTGTGATTTAATCTATCCACATCTGATATAATCAGGAAGACAAGAAAAAGGAGAGAGGAATAACATCTTTACACCATTAAATATCAACTTACTTAATAAATATCCATGTGGGTATGAGGACCATACCCTCTGAAGAGGGAGAAGGAGTAAGCAATATTTATTGATTATTTCCCTTGTGATAATTGTTTAAACTATTATTTTTTTTCCCCTTAATTGCCACGTCTGTTACTTCTATCAAAAAACCCATTCAATTATTTGTTAATATAAGTGTATATAAGTCAAAATGAGAAAAACATCTCTTTAATAGTAGATAGTTGCTATAATCCTTATTACTTTTTCCAATCCCACTAATGTAAGAAAAGGACCTTTAAAATTCTCTATTCAAACTACCAATTTTTCTGACTAAAAATTGACTTTCTCTTTTTTTTTTATTCCCTTTTTTCCCCCTCCCTTTTATTACATTTATTTATTTATACTATTAACTCCCTCTTCCCCATCCAGCCGTGCAAATCCTCTCCATCACATATAACATTTTCTACCATCTATTTACTCATTTCTTTCATCACCTCAATCTCCCAACCTGAAAGGAGTTTCTCTCCTTCACTGACTGGGTCTACAGTGTACCAGATTGATTCTCTTTAACAAAAAGTTTAACTGGAAACCCCCACCTATACACCAAACCTTCTCTTCTACAGCTACTTGTAATATCTCTATATTCTCTCCTTTTACTCAACCTTGCTGGAGAGATATCCAAAGAAAAAATTAATATTACTTTAGGGGACCACCAGCTTTTTATCTCTATAAGAAGTCTTCATTATAGAGTGCCTGGCAAAAGTATTCACCCCCTTTGACTTTTTACCTATTTTGTTACATTACAGCCTTTAGTTCAATGTTTTGTTAATCTGAATTTTATGTGATGGATCAGAACACAATAGTCTAAGTTGGTGAAGGGAATGAGAAAAATATATACATCAAACTTTTTTTTAGAAAAAGAAAAAAAGAAAACAGAAAATTGGCATGTGCGTATGTATTCACCCCCTTTGTTATGAAGCCCATAAAAAGCTCTGGTGCAACCAATTACCTTCAGAAGTCACATAATGAGTGAAATGATGTCCACCTGTGTGCAATCTAAGTGTCACATGACCTGTCATTACATATACACACCTTTTTTGAAAGGCCCCAGAGGATGCAACACCTAAGCAAGAGGCGCCACTAACCAAACACTGCCATGAAGACCAAGGAACTCTCCAAACAAGTAAAGGACAATGTTGTTGAGAAGCAAGCCAGGGTTAGGTTATAAAAAAATATCCAAATTTTTGATGATTCCCAGGAGCACCATCAAATCTATCATAACCAAATGGAAAGAACATGGCACAGCACCAAACCTGCCAAGAGACGGCCGCCCACCAAAACTCACGCACCGGGCAAGGAGGGCATTAATCAGAGAGGCAGCACAGAGACCTAAGGTAACCCCGGAGGAGCTGCAGAGATCCACAGCAGAGACTGGAGTATCTGTACATAGGACGACAATAAGCCGTACGCTCCATAGAGTTGGGCTTTATGGCAGAGTGGCCAGAAGAAAGCCATTACTTTCAGCAAAAAACAAAATGGCACATTCTGATTTTGTGAAAAGGCAAGTGGGAGACTCCCAAAATGTATGGAGGAAGGTGCTCTGGTCTGATGAGACTAAAATTGAACTTTTCGGCCATTAAAGAAAATGCTATGTCTGGTGCAAGCCCAACACATCACCCAAAGACCACCATCCCCGGGACCCCAGCCGGGACTGGGAAAATGGTCAGAGTTGAGGGAAAGATGGATGGTGCTAAATACAGGGATATTCTTGAGCAAAACCTGTACCACTGTGTGCATGATTTGATGCTAGGACGGAGGTTCACTTTCCAGCAGGACAATGACCCCAAAACACACTGCTAAAGCAACACTTGGGGGGTTTAAGGGGAAACATGTAAATGTGTTGGAATGGCCGAGTCACAGCCCAGACCTCAATCCAATAGAAAACCTGTGGTCAGACTTAAAGATTGCTGTTCACAAGCGCAAACCATCCAACTTGAAGGAGCTGGAGCAGTTTTGCAAGGAGGAATGGGCAAAAATCCCAGTGGTAAGATGTGGCAAGCTCATAGAGACTTATCCAAAGAGACTTGGAGCTGTGATTGGCGCAAAAGGTGGCTCTACAAAGTATTGACTTTAGGGGGTGAATAGTTATGAACATTGACCTTTTCTGTTATTGTGTCCTATTTGTTGTTTGCTTTATCATTAAAAAAAACCCATCTTCCAAGTTGTGGCATGTTCTGTAAATTAAATGATGCAAATCCTCAAACAATCCATGTTAATTCCAGGTTGTGAGGCAACAAAACACGAAAAATGCCAGGGGGGGGGGGGGGGGGGGGGGGATACTTTTGCAAGGCACTGTATCTTCTTTATAATGGACAAAGTGACATTTCACTATCATATCTCGTGGCATCTTAGATTCTAATCTGGCTGGCAAAAGTAATCTATGTATGAAAAATAAAGTATTAACCCATTTTCCCTGTAAATCAGGTTTGTCCAAAGAGTTAAACAAATGTATCACAAAATTTCTTAATTCATCATTAGACACGGATTCCGGGATTCCCTGTAATCTAATCTTACTTCTTCGTGAATAATCTTCTGCCTGTATCAATTTTATGTTTAGATCTTGTTTATTTTACCTCTTGTTTAATAATATGTAAGTTCATTGAGGAAAAGCAAATCCTCCCTTTTGATTTATTCCTCAATTTGTTTTTCTTTTTGAGTGACTACTTCCATTTAGGGATTGATAATTTTCTGAAGTCTCCAATTGTGATGTTTTGTGTTCACTTTCCTCAAGTTTGGGTTGAAAAAAAAAGTGGAAGGCGACTTTGGTGTTAAATGTTTTTTTTTATTCTTTTTCACCCTCAGCAACTAGCGACACAATAGGGGAGGATATGGGGCTATTTATTTACTGCATAGATATATCATATGCTTTTTCATTCTTCTGCCCCTTTAGTTGTAACCAGTCCTCAACTCCTTGTATCCTTTTTACATTTTCATATCTTTGTTTTTACCATTTTTGCCCATTTTGTAAATTTAACTATTATAGACATTCCCTTCAACTTCAGGGAAATAGGAAAGGAGGTCTCTTACATTCCTTCTTTCAATAAGTTGTCTGTTTCTTATACTGTGGTTCTGTTATAGCCTGGATAAACATATAGCAACCTTCTTTAATACCCCAACTTCTTAAGGTTTCATTGAGTTGCTGAATTGCTCCAAGCCGATCTCCATGGGCCTCATTCAATTGCGATTTGGCCAATTGAATAGGGCTCTATATAAGCACAGAGCATATATTTTTTACAGAAGTTTTTAGTTAGTGAAGACCTTGCTTTTGGATAGAAGTTCACAAACTAAAACCTTCTGTAAAAAAATATGCTTTGTGCTTATATTGGCCAAATCGCAATTGAATAAGGCCCAATGTCTCTCACCATAATTTCGGTGTTTGGATCATCCACCTCTGCAGCTCGCTAAGCGTTCGCGCTCTTACCTCCTGTGCCCGACAGACGCAGAGAAGCTTCTACATTACGTCACTTCCGGTTCGGCACTCTTTGCATTCTATCCTGGACATTCTAGCTAATTCCAACCTGTACATATTTTGTTATTCACTGCATGTTCAAGCTTGTTCTAT
The DNA here is from genome assembly GCA_027410445.1 of Discoglossus pictus. Lineage (NCBI taxonomy): Eukaryota > Metazoa > Chordata > Amphibia > Anura > Alytidae > Discoglossus > Discoglossus pictus. The sequence continues at coordinate 23,099,786 of CM050172.1, read as the reverse complement.
CATATACATTATACACATTCTCTCCTGCACATTCTAGCATGTATATATCTTTTTTATCATTCTTTCTTGCTCATTCTAGCTCATTCTGTCTGATACACTACAACCATTCTGTCCTGCACATTCTAGTCTATCCAGTACACTATAACCATCCCTTTCTGCTCACTCTTTATTATACACTATAACCATTCTATGCTGCACATTCTACCCTCTCTTATGCACTATAGTCACTCTCCCGACCCTTCTACCCTATCAGCTATAGACGCTCTCTCCTGACCATTCTATGCTATCTACAATAGTCATTCTCTTCTGTAAATTCTACCCGTATCCACTAGTCATTCTCTTCTGACCATATCTAATTATCCATTATAGTCGTTCTCTCCTGCCCATCCTACCCTATCCACTAGTCCTTCTCTCCTGCCCATCCTACCCTATCCACTAGTCATTCTCTCCTGCCCATTCTACCCGTATCCACTAGTCATTCTCTTCTGACCATATCTAATTATCCATTATAGTTGTTCTCTCCTGCCCATCCTACCCTATCCACTATAGTCATTCTCTCATGCCCATTCTACCCTATCCACTATAGTCATTCTCTCATGCCCATTCTACCCTATCCACTATAGTCATTCTCTCCTGCCCATTCTACTTTATCCACTAGTCATTCTCTCCTGCCCATTCTACGATATCTACTATAGTCGTTCTCTCCTGCCCGTTCTATGCTATTCACTATAGTCGCTCTCTCCTGCCCATTCTACCCTAGTCATTCTCTTCTGTAAATTCTTCTCTTTTCCACTATAGTGGTTCCCTCCGGCACATTCTACCCTTATCAACTATAGTCATTCTATCCTGCCCATTCTATGTTATTCACCTTAGTCGTTCTCTCCTGCCCATTCTACGCTATCCACGATAGTCATTCTCTCCTGCCCATTCTACGCTATTTACTATAGTCATTCTCTCTGCACATTCTGTTTTATGTATGCCACATATTCTTGCACATCCCAATTATCAAATCCAAAACATTCTAACCCATTCTATCCGGGCACATTCTAGCCATTCTATGCTACATATTCTAACACATTCCAATGACTCTATCCTCCACATTCTAACCCATTTATCCTGCACATTCTAGCCTTTCTATGCTACATATTCTAACAGATTCCAATGACTCTATCCTCCACATTCTAACCCATTTATCCTGCACATTCTAGCCTTTCTATGCTACATATTCTAACAGATTCCAATGACTCTATCCTCCACATTCTAACCCATTTATCCTGCACATTCTAGCCATTCTATGCTACATATTCTAACACATTCCAATGACTCTATCCTCCACATTCTAACCCATTTATCCTGCACATTCTAGCCTTTCTATGCTACATATTCTAACAGATTCCAATGACTCTATCCTCCACATTCTAACCCATTTATCCTGCACATTCTAGCCTTTCTATGCTACATATTCTAACAGATTCCAATGACTCTATCCTCCACATTCTAACCCATTTATCCTGCACATTCTAGCCTTTCTATGCTACATATTCTAACACATTCCAATGACTCTATCCTCCACATTCTAACCCATTTATCCTGCACATTCTAGCCTTTCTATGCTACATATTCTAACAGATTCCAATGACTCTATCCTCCACATTCTAACCCATTTATCCTGCACATTCTAGCCTTTCTATGCTACATATTCTAACACATTCCAATGACTCTATCCTCCACATTCTAACCCATTTATCCTGCACATTCTAGCCTTTCTATGCTACATATTCTAACACATTCCATTGACTCTATTCTCCACATTCTAACCGGAACATTCTAGCCTATGACACATATTCTCACACATTTAATGATTCTGTCCTACACATTTTAGCTTAATCATGGCACATATTTTTTTTAATTATATACATACATACATACACACACACTAGCGACTTGCCCATCAAAAATGACGGCAATAAAAAGTGAAGCCTGGCAATGCTGTTTGCCACACAATAGGAGCCTCTCCCCCTCTACTTTACTGGCCTTGCGATGATTTAAAATTGATTCTACTCTTATTAAACCTGTAGAAGATAGGAAAAAACTAAAAGCAGGAAGCTTTTTGACTTTTAACAATTTAGTAGAATCTAGACTCTCATTATCTGTCATTAGGGGTTTGTTAATCTCTTAGGCCCTCATTCTATTATCGGCCGTAAATCGGCCGCAAAGCTGCGATTCCTTGCGGGGCTCCCGTTACCTTGCAATTCAATTATACGGCGCCGCAAGGATATCCCCTTACGGCCGGCCGTATATCTTGCAATCGGCCGTAAGCTCAGAAATCTTTAAATGCAAAAATAAATTCAAGACGGCACTGTAAAGCTCTGTAAATGCTAGGGATCATTATGGGGGACATGAGGATTAATAGCAACCCCCTCTCAAGCTTGCACATCAGCCCAAATCCGAGATTTCATTAACTGTTTATTTTCCGGACGCAGCGTGGGCGGGTCTGAGGTGCTCCAAGCACTCTGGACTTTTTACATGGATATGTGACATAAATTTAAAAAAAAAATTATTTACGGATTTGAGTGTAGGGGAATGTTGTGCTATGAATGCTAACACTGATTATCACTTTATAGTCTCCTCAGAGTGCAGGATGGCTTTACTATGGCTTTAAAATGTGCTTAATTGGTGCTAGCGGGACCTTTTTGCTGCAAGTAAGCTGCGGCTCGGTTTTAGCCTTGCCGAGAGGGTTCCCGGAGCAATAGAATACAACCAGGATTTTCTTACGGCCGAAACTCTTGCGGACGTTTAAGATCAAAGGCTTTCCTCCGGCGCGTGCGGCGCCGGCCGCAAGCCTGCCGGAATCCCCGGCCGGAAGGGAATAGAATAGGCAAATAGCTTGCGGCCGGTCCTTGCGGCCCCGCATTTCCTACGGCCGATAATAGAATGAGGCCCATAGTCTGCAGCAAGAATTAAAGTTAGGGGGTCCTCTTTGAGAGATCTGTATATTAAATTATATAATTTACAGAAATCAAATAAAGTTGGACCTTCAAAACAAATAGCACATGATATTTCTGCAGTCCAATTAAGTATTAAGAAGATTTTACAGTTACAAATAGATAACAAAATCTGGAGCCGTCAACAGAAACAATACCTTTTGGGTAATAAGCCTACAAGATTAATATCAAATCAATTAAAAAACAAAACTATTCATAAAATAATTGAGAAATTGAAGGATTTAAAAAGATCAAATAAAAATATCTCCCAATGATATAGGAAATTGCTTTGCAGATTACTACAAGTCACTCAGGTTTCCTTAACTCTGAATTATCCTCTAACAGCTTTCTTCTCAAAAATACATTTGTCAGAGGATCAAATGATAGCGTTAGAAGAAGATCTCAGAAAAAGAAATTGAAGAAAGCATTAGTTTCCTTAAATTAAATTAAACAGCTGGACCTGACGGCTTCCCTGGCAAGTACCGTATTTACGCAAATCGAATGCGCACCTTTTTCATGAAAAATCGGGTCCCAAATTTGGAGTGCGCATTAGAATGGATGGCTTAACCCATTTTTCGGGTTTATATATTGAATCTAGTGCGCCATCGAGTATAGTATAGTAACACTATATGTATGATGCAATATGATCATATTGTTGTACAGTAGGGTCATTTATAATAAAACTACCATTACATGGTAAACTCACTGTTCGGTACTTCACACGCGCATTGCATTCGCCAGCAAAACTTTTTTTGATTCATGGGTTCCAAAATTTGGAGTGTGCATTAGATTAGATGGCGCACTAGATTCACATAAATACAGTATTATAAAATAATTTTCATCTTCACTTTTAATTAATTTAAAACATTTTTGTAATGAAATCAAAATGAAAGGCTCAGTCCCTTCAGAAACATTGGAAGCAGCTATCAATTCTATACCCAAGACAAACAAAGATCAGTTTGTAGAAACTAAAGACCTACAGTATATCATTGCTGAATAGTGACCTAAAAATCTATGCAAAAATTATTGCGACAAGATTGAATCCCCAAATGTCAAGCTTGATTAAGATAGATCAGACTGGATTTATAAAGAAAAAAAAAAAAGACAAGGAGCAGACAACATAAGGAAACTTATAGATATATTGTTATTAGTCCATGCCAAGAAAATCTGTGCTGTAGCCTTCTCTCTCGATGCCGAGAATGCGTTCCATAGGGTAAATTGGGATTATCTGGACTCTGTATCGGATCCGTTTGGTTTCGGTAAATTTGGCTCATGCACTATTGAAGCTATATATACAAATGTGATAGCCTGTGTGTCGGGAGTGGGATTCAGATCTAATCATTTTAAGGTAAAAAAATGGCACAGGACAAGGCTGCTCTTTGTCATCGTTGATATTTATCCTTGTGATGGAACCATTTGCAGAATTGGTTAGATCCGAGAAAACCATTAAGGGTATAGATATTGATAACTTAGTAAGTAAAATGACCTTATTATCAGGTGATTTGCTTATCACAGTATCTAATCCTACAAAGTCATTAGAACACTTATTTAATATTATTGAGGGTTTTTAGTAAGATATCCTACTATAAGCTTAATACAATTAAATCGGAGATATTAACCTTTAATCTTGAGATGGAAGTAAAAAGACATGTTGAGGGATAGAAACCCTTTTGAACCAGAACAGATTTTCTCACCTTACTGAATTCTTGCCAGATATCGATAAACTAGTGTAAAACATTTTTGGGGAATGTGTATACGCATATTAATTCCGTATTGTTAAATTTGAGTAAATTAAATCTCTCTTGGACTGGTAGGCTTGAGGCCAATAAATGGTATATTTTCCCAAGATTACTTATCTAATAAGAAATATCCTCTTATACATTCCAAAACATATATTGATTACATTTCAAAGAAAGATTGATTTCTTTATGCTTTAGGTAAAAAATCCTGAATTAGGAGAAGATTTTGGATAGAACTTTTGCTAGAGGTGGCCTAGCTATACCCAATTTGTTGGATTTTCACGAAGCAACAAATCTTGTAGCTCTATAAGTTGATCAGAGAATTAAATATGATACTAAAACTCAGGCTTTACAGAGATAGGAGAGAAATACTTAGGTACAGTCTACTCCAAAGACTCCTGGTTTAAGGCATGGTCTCAAACAGAAAAATGATTAAAGTGCACCTCATTTAAAGAAATACATTTTAAACTGTGTCAAAGATGGTACATGGTCCCCTTATACCTATTTAATATTGCCCCAAAAACTAATTCTAGCCAGTGCTGGAGAGGTTGCGATAATCCAGGCACTTAAACCCACATGTGGTGGCATTGCAAAATAATTAAGGAATTTTGGTCAATGTGTGGTTTTTACATCTCTAAAATAATTAAAACAGAACATACAATTAACTCCTGACATGTTTCTTTTCCATATGTTTCCTTAAGTCATAAAACAGATAGAAGTTGCTATTGTTATAAATATTCTCTTAGTAGCAAAATGGTTAATTGTAAAAAAAATTGGAAGAGACATATACTGCCTGTATGGAAGGAGAAATAATAATCTCTCGGAAAAGACATATTGAAATGTACTTTCTCCCCCACTTTCTCTCCTCCAATATACCTTGTCTTATTTGTGGCGATTTCAACATAGCCACTGATACACCCACCTCCCCAACAACTGCAAAATTACTTGCGCTTACCTCTACCTTTGGCCTCTCACAATGGACAGATTCAACAAATCACAATAGTGGACACTCCATTGACCTTATTTTTACTAATCTCTGCACTATCTCCAACCTGGACATCTCCTCACTTCCCCTATCTGACCACCACCTGCTAACTTGCAACCTCACCTCATCTTACGCTCACCACCCTTCTTTAAATCCTGCCACCAGAACACGCAGAAACCTGCAAGCACTCAACCCACAACAGTTTTCAAATGTACTAAAACCCCTTCTCAGCCCCCTCACCACCCTTGCCTGCCCTGACATCGCCACTTCACAGTACAACACTACTCTAACCTCCACCCTTGACTCTCTTGCCCCCATAAACATAAGCAAACGCCCTCGCTCTCACCCACAACCATGGCACACCACACAAACACGCTATCTACAGAGATGCTCACGCACTGCAGAACGACTATGGAGGAAATCTCGCACTTCAGCAGACTTTCTCCTCTACAAGTTTACCTTACGCTCCTACTTCTCTGCCCTCAATCTTGCCAAACAACACTACTTCTCATCACTAATATCAAACCTGTCCTCCAAACCTAAATGTTTATTTGCTACATTCAATACCCTCCCTTGCCCACCCCCACATCCTGCCCCTTCCTCTCTCACTGCTGTTGACTTTGTCAAACATTTTAAAAATAAATTGAAACCATTCGAAATGAGCTCTCCTCCCAGCTTGGCCCTATCTCACCATCCTCTCCACAAACCTACAACACACAACCCTTAACCTTCTCCAATCCCTCCTCCACTATGGACTCCTTTGACCCTGTAACCGAGGATGAAGTATCTACTTTATTATCAACCTCTCACCTTACCACATGTCCACATGATCCTATTCCATCACAGCTTATCCCTCCCCTATCCACCACACTTATCCCAGCTCTCACACATCTATTCAACCTTTCCCTAAACACTGGCAGGTTTCCATCCTCCTTAAAACATGCCATAATTACACCCATTCTCAAGAAGCCCTCATCTAACCCAGCTTCTGCCTCCAACTATCGCCCTATCTCACTTCTTCCCGACTTCTAAACTGCTTGTGCGGCTTGTTTAAATTCGGCTCACTAATTTATTTCCTCCAATTCCCTTCTTGACCCCTTCCAATGTGGTTTCTGGGCCCAACACTCTACAGAAACAACCCTCACAAAAGTCACCAATAACTTGCTTACTGCCAAAACAGTTTGCGGTGTCCCGGGTGCTCGGGTTCGGCATGTTGTGGATCGGGTGGATAAATTATTGGGAGGGACTGGAAATGAATAGAAACAGGATTGGTTTGGTGGCTCTAGATGTAATTGGGTATAATGACCTTATACTTAGGGTGCCACTAAGGGTCGAATATGTATATTGACAATGGAAAAAAAGAAAAGGGACCCTTTTAATAGTGCACACCTATGAATCTCAATAATGTAAGAGACCCAGTTGATTAAAACTTAGCTTTTAATAATTTACTTAAAAATGGTTGCTTACAAAAGCTAAAAATATAGACGCTGCAATTTGAAGCAGGAGATGGGAAAGGATAAGGGGATATATTATTGGATTATGATGGGCACAAATACTCCTTTAAATATTGTCTTTAAGGTGCTGAAAGGTGCTGTGATTCTAAAGTGCTGTAATAAAGTGCTAAGATAAAGTGCTGAGAGTGCTTGCAAAACCAATTTGGTTTTGCCTTATTAAATAAATATTACTTGTGTAGACTTAAATACAATCGTGGTAGATTGTATTTATAAAGTGCTGGATTGTGCTATATTGCAGGAGTATGGGATTGCCTAATACTTGGTTGCAGTATATCCCCTATTGTATTCCTTTGATTCCCTTTTAGTTAAACTCCTGTTAGGAGTGACTAGATTGCTCAGGAGCCTTTCTTTTGTATTGATTGGGCGTTTAGATATATCGCTGTGTCCCTGATAATCTGTTTGTCTCCTAAAGCGTGGAGATCGCGGCTAGGACGCCTCGCGATGACGTCACTAACACGCATCTCACGTTGCTGCGTCTCTCCCGACCCACGTTTCTCAATTTCCTCAGGGGTTACCGCCATGACACTAAGACATCCTTCTTTATAGTCTCTGTTGTCATGGGAACCAGTTATTTATTAAAATCAACGTTACTTTAATATTTAAAATGACTTTAACGGTCTCAAAACTTAGAACGCTGTTAACTCACAAGTTGTAATAATAATTTGAAAGCTTACTATATTTAAATAACATTGCACTGTATCTCTCCATATTACTTTATTATATTGTGAGTCATAGGATATATATGTTTATTGTCATTATAGCAGAGACTATAAACTATATCATTGATCCTAACTTATTATTGAAAGATCTTATAAGATCTCAACAGTAAATGAGGTCTCATATGTTATTTAAGGTGACAAAATATTAGTGCAAATTGGCATATCTCCATCTAACTTTTCATTATATTATAATGAATTATTCCTCATAAATGAAGTCTGGTATTGGGTTTATATTTTTTATTTGAGCAATATCTTAAAATATATGGTGTAATATATATATTTTAATACCAACGGAAATATTATTAAATATTATATAAAAAGAATAATATTCTTTTAGAATTATTAACATAGTAAGCAATTTCATAATATGATATTTTTGAGTTAGTATCAGCTTGAATATTTAAGAATTATTGAATTATGTTTTTTTATATATAAGGGGAGAAAGTGAAACCTTCATTAAGGCCATCAGGTTTTCTAGTCTTTAACAAATAGATCCATCTTGCTTCCATCTTTAGTAACTCTTTATCTATGTCACCTTTTCTGATGGTTTGTTCAATGTGATCTATGGCCATAAAAGAAAGTACTTTCACATCCCCTTTATGTTTGGTGTTTACATGAACAGCCACTGGTGTATCGTATTCTCTATTGATACTATAGATGTGGTCCAGAATCCTTCTTCTAAATTCTCTAGAGGTTTTACCTATGTATCTCATTCCACATTTGCAAGATATCAAATAAATCACTCTCTCTGTTTTGCATGTCATTAGATACTTCACTTGGTATATCTGTGTTGCATCTTTTGAAGTGAAAGTTTTAGCTGGTTTTATATACTGACAAGCCTTACAAGATTGACATTTAAAACAGACCTTTATTTTTTCTAGCCATGTAGTCCTCTTTGGAGTCTCCAGATGGCTTTTAGATAATACATATTTTAGGTTAGTAGATCTTCTACTTGTTTTTTGAGCCTGTTCCCCTATAAAGGGTTTTAGATATTTATCATTCCTCAATATCTCCCAGAGGTTAATGCGTGGCTAAAGATGTGGTGCACTAAGGAGGGGTTTGGGTTTTTAGAGCACTGGGCTGACTTCTCACTTCGGTATAATCTCTACAGCAGGGATGGATTGCACCTTAATGATGAGGGAGCTTTTGTGCTAGGGGATAGGATGGTAGAATGGCCGGTGGAGTATTTCAACTAGGTTGGGGGGGGGGGGGGGAAAGAGATAGAAGTAATGGGTAGAAAGTGTAGAGGGTATAAAGGATGAATTAACAACTCATAGGGGAGAAGATGGGGGAGGGGGAGTATAGCCAATAGGGAGGTATTACTAAGTAACTCAAGTATAGTGGCAGGCACCACCAAACCACAAACTAATAACATAAGGTGTATGCTTGCTAATGCCAGAAGTTTAGAGTTAGAATTATTAGCAATGGGATTTAATAGGCATTACTGAAACGTGGTGGGATGAATCTCATGACTGGACTGTTAATCTGGATGGTTATAACCGTTTTAGGAAAGATTGGGGCAATGGTGAAAGAGGAGGAGGGATTTGTCTATATTACAGGGAGTGCAGAATTATTAGGCAAATGAGTATTTTGACCACATCATCCTCTTTATGCATGTTGTCTTACTCCAAGCTGTATAGGCTCGAAAGCCTACTACCAATTAAGCATATTAGGTGATGTGCATCTCTGTAATGAGAAGGGGTGTGGTCTAATGACATCAACACCCTATATCAGGTGTGCATAATTATTAGGCAACTTCCTTTCCTTTGGCAAAATGGGTCAAAAGAAGGACTTGACAGGCTCAGAAAAGTCAAAAATAGTGAGATATCTTGCAGAGGGATGCAGCACTCTTAAAATTGCAAAGCTTCTGAAGCGTGATCATCGAACAATCAAGCGTTTCATTCAAAATAGTCAACAGGGTCGCAAGAAGCGTGTGGAAAAACCAAGGCGCAAAATAACTGCCCATGAACTGAGAAAAGTCAAGCGTGCAGCTGCCACGATGCCACTTGCCACCAGTTTGGCCATATTTCAGAGCTGCAACATCACTGGAGTGCCCAAAAGCACAAGGTGTGCAATACTCAGAGACATGGCCAAGGTAAGAAAGGCTGAAAGACGACCACCACTGAACAAGACACACAAGCTGAAACGTCAAGACTGGGCCAAGAAATATCTCAAGACTGATTTTTCTAAGGTTTTATGGACTGATGAAATGAGAGTGAGTCTTGATGGGCCAGATGGATGGGCCCGTGGCTGGATTGGTAAAGGGCAGAGAGCTCCACTCCGACTCAGACGCCAGCAAGGTGGAGGTGGAGTACTGGTTTGGGCTGGTATCATCAAAGATGAGCTTGTGGGGCCTTTTCGGGTTGAGAATGGAGTCAAGCTCAACTCCCAGTCCTACTGCCAGTTCCTGGAAGACACCTTCTTCAAGCAGTGGTACAGGAAGAAGTCTGCATCCTTCAAGAAAAACATGATTTTCATGCAGGACAATGCTCCATCACACGCGTCCAAGTACTCCACAGAGTGGCTGGCAAGAAAGGGTATAAAAGAAGAAAATCTAATGACATGGCCTCCTTGTTCACCTGATCTGAACCCCATTGAGAACCTGTGGTCCATCATCAAATGTGAGATTTACAAGGAGGGAAAACAGTACACCTCTTTGAACAGTGTCTGGGAGGCTGTGGTTGCTGCTGCACGCAATGTTGATGGTGAACAGATCAAAACACTGACAGAATCGATGGATGGCAGGCTTTTGAGTGTCCTTGCAAGGAAAGGTGGCTATATTGGTCACTGATTTGTTTTTGTTTTGTTTTTGAATGTCAGAAATGTATATTTGTGAATGTTGAGATGTTATATTGGTTTCACTGGTAAAAATAAATAATTGAAATGGGTATATATTTGTTTTTTGTTAAGTTGCCTAATAATTATGCACAGTAATAGTCACCTGCACACACAGGTATCCCCCTAAAATAGCTAAAACTAAAAACAAACTAAAAACTACTTCCAAAAATATTCAGCTTTGATATTAATGAGTTTTTTGGGTTCATTGAGAACATGGTTGTTGTTCAATAATAAAATTAATCCTCAAAAATACAACTTGCCTAATAATTCTGCACTCCCTGTAAGCCTGAATTTAAGCCTGAATTTAAGCCTACAGTCAGAGAAGATATTTATGGTGGAACTAGCGGTGATGTTGAATGTTTGTAGGTAGAGTTACATAGCGGAGCAGCAAATTCCAAAAGAATATTAGTAGGAGTATGCTATAAACCCCCAAATATAGCCGATAGTGAGGAAATACAATTATTGTTACAGATTGGAAATACACCTAAGCATGGGCAAGTTCTAATAATGGGAAATTTTAATTACCCTGAAATAAACTGGGTAAATGAGACCAGCAGTTCAGCTAAGGAAAGCAGGTTCTTGAGTACACTCAGGGATCATTATCTGGCCCAGGTTATACAAGATTGGCTCCCGTAGAAGCAGGAGTGTGAAACGCTGCATAGGGCCGTCATTTTAGTGGGCGACGCACCTTAGTGACGTCACACGCAATCCAGACCTTCAGGGGAACAACGAGACAGGGTTAGAGGAGGATAGATCAGATATACTAATGCCTTGTTTATGGCATATACTCACTGGTCAACATACAGACAAGTGTTTAGATTAGGTTTACTGCTCGTGATCTCACCAGAGGTGGGGGAAATAGAGCATTTTCATAGCTTAAATCCTCTTACAGTCTCAGTTATATATAGCAGGTTAATGAAGGGATAAGATAAGGCAAAATTGGAGCCTATATATATCTAGACTGGTGTGTTTTGTTTCCAGTATAATAGAGGCTTATGAACAAGCACTATAATGAAGACATAGATATAAATGTATGGGAATTTATTCCTACTTATATGAGCTCAGTATATACTTGTACTACTCATTGTGTACAAGGCATTATTAGTGGAATAGCCTAAAATACACTGGGACTAGTATCATAACCAGCATATTTAAATAAATATTCCTTGCATCAATACATTCCCCTGTAGGAGGATGATAGTGGTCTATGTTCCATTTTTTAAGACCACTTCTTAATTTAAGTTTTAACAATTATATCACGCCATTGTTGTACCATTTAAATAAAGTTTAATTGTTTATTAGTGGTCCTTATATATAGGGACTATAAGTGTTCTTCTATCTCTACATAACTTTAGATATCCAGGTTATACAAGACTCTACTAGAAATTAGGCTATCTTGGATTTAGTTGTCACAAATAATACCAATATTGCATCAAATGTTGAAATAGAGCAACCTTTGGGAAACAGTGATCACAAAACAGTCTAATTGGAGATTGAATTAAAAAAATAACATTTTAAGGGGCCAACAAAAAACTCTTAATTTTAAAAGGGCAGATTTTAATGGTCTAAGGGCAGCAATACAAAGTATAGATTGTGACAAAGAACTGGCAGATAAATATACTTAACATAAATGGACAACATTTAAATCCTTACTAAATATACATACACATCGGCATATACCATGTGGGAATAAAAGTAAAAGGAGTAAATCACATCCAATGTGGCTTAACAATGATTTAAAGATCAAGATACGGAGTAAAAAGAAGGCATTTAAATTATACAAACACGAGGGACAGAGACTGCTTTACGGGAGCACAAGGAAATCAACAAGGCTTGCAAAAGCGCTATTAGACTGGCTTAAATAGAAAATGAAAAATGAATTGCAAAAGAGTAAGACTAAACCTAAAATATTTTTTAAGTACATTAATGGGAAGAAGGTGAGGACGGAAGCTATAGGAACATTACAGTGTGACACAGGCCGTCTGGTAAATAGTGACCAGGAAAAGGCAGATGAGCTAAATAGGTTCTTTTCTTCGGTATATACAAGGGAGGTACCGGGTCCTGATGGAATACATCCAAGGGTACTGAGGGAGCTGGGTTCTGTAATAGCCAAACCATTATATTTAATTTTCCAAGATTCACTCAACACAGGGTCTCTACCAGATGACTGGAGAAAAGCAGATGCGATACCTATATTTAAAAAAGGGAGCAAGAGCAAATCCAGAGAATTATAGACCAGTGAGCCTCACTTCTGTAGTGGGGAAGCTTTTAGAATTGTTAATAAGGGATAATATACAAGAATATGTCTATTTGAACAGGATTATAAGTAGGAGTCAACATGGATTTATGAGGGATAGGTCATGTCAAACAAATCTAATTAGTTTCTATGAGGAGGTTAGTAGGAACCTGGATCAAGGCAACTCAGTGGATGTAGTCGTTTTGGATTTTGAAAAGGCTTTTGATACAGTGCCACATGGGAGAATATTGTGCAAACTAAGGGATACAGGAATTGCAGTAAATATCTGCTCATGTATTGAGAGCTGGCTAAAAGACTGGAAGCAAAGGGTTGTTGTAAATGGAACATACTCCGATTGGACTAATGTGGTAAATGGGGTTCCTCAGGGTTCAGTATTAGGTCCTCTCCTTTTTAACATATTTATTAGTGACATAGAAGTAGGATTGGAAAGTAGTGTCTCCATTTTTGCTGATGACACGAAGTTGTGCAACGTAATTAAATCAGATAATGATGTGCTTTCTCTTCAAAGGGATTTACATACAATTGAGGAATGGGCATCTAAATGGCAGATGAGATTTAATACGAATAAATGTAAAGTTATGCATCTGGGAAGGAAAAATAGCCATGCAATTTATAATCTTAATGGAGTAAATATAGGGGTATCAGATATTGAAAGGGATTTCGGAGTACTTGTGGATAACCACTTAGGTAACTGTGCTCAAAGCCAAGCAGAAGCAAAGGCAAATAAAATATTAGCATGTATTAAGAAGGGTAAAGAAGCAAGGGAAGCAAATATAATTCTGCCACTATACAAAAATCTCTAGTACGTTCTTTCACCACCAAGGTAAATATAATAAAAAGAACAATTATGGTTTCAATTTCATGATGAATGTATTTGTGTTGATATGTATATGTGATCTGGTTTGTTTGGTAAAAAGTTTAAAAAAAAAAAAAAAAGTGACACTGCTATCCTAGTGGTCTCTTGGTCTGGGTGTATTCCTTCGTTCAGTGGATATCTCCAATAACCCACACAAGGCACTGTGTAGGTCAGAACCAGGTTCTGGGCAAGCCCATTTGTAGAAGTGGGTTGTGACAAGTATTTACTACTTCTAGGTTTAAATTCTATCAGATCTGAATCCTTAATCGCTTAATCTCATAAATCACAACTACAGATTAACACTTAAAGAAACGTTATTCAGAGACATATGGCAGCTTTTTAATATAAAAAACGTCCATGCTCACAATTGTTTGTTTTCAGAGACATTGATACTTTCAGCCACTGCAGTTTTAAAAAATAAAAAAGGTCTTGACCCGAGAAGTCCATTAAAGCCAAACAAAAAATAAATTGTCAATGTTGCAGCAAACCAGGGGTGGGGATATTTGCGTTACATAGCAGCTTTGTAACGTTCTGGTTGGGGTTCTTTATTCCACTCGGGGCATTTTCACTTCTTCTTGGGCTCCTTGCAGGCCACCACATACCTCTGGGCCACATTCAGAGGTGGAGAATAGCCATCTGCATAGGAGGTATCCTCAAACAGCACGGAGTAATCATCCTGGGGCTGTGACAGGAAACAGTGATAAGTTTGGGTCATGACGCCTGACTTAAGTACTACAGGAATCAATATTTGGCCTCTACTACCAAGTCTACCATACTAAATAGCTATAGGGTGCATATAATTCTAAGTCACTAACAGCAAACTTGCATTTTAAGTCTCATCTTGTAATCTTATCTCAGCTCCTATTGTTATCTGGACTAACAGCCTAAAGACAAGTTACAGATTGGCCATGGCTCTGCTATAGTCTCCTCACCCTCTGTGGTGGCGTGTGGATCAGGGCCCGATAGAAGCAGGTTGTCTGTGGATACAGAGCCAGAACCAGCTGGTCCTTCTGGAACAGAGCCTCAGGGTCGGTCTCTGGATTGGCTTTCCATTGAGGCAGAGGAATGATCCTGCGCCGGCTGAGGGTGTGACGCCTGGTGAGAAGGAGAGAGACGGGAGAGGAGAGAGGGCGTTGGAGCAGACGCACAAGCAACTGTTAAATACAGCTTTAAGGGAAGCCAAAAACATGTAGTAGTTTGGAACAAGTAGTTACAGTAACATGGACGGTTACACCAGAAATAAATAAGTAAGTTTTCTCTTCCTTTCTCCCCCTAAACTATTACATTATACAGTGCCTGGAGTAAATGTACATTCACAAAGTGACTTGTTAACATCCCCTAAACAAATTGGCTCAAAAGACCACTGAAGTGTCATTTATGGTTTGCTCTTATAAAGAACTTGAGAATGTGCAAAATGTTTTAAGAAAGACTGACAAAGCCTTTAATAATTGCACTTTGCCTTTAATCCTGGCAAAAAAGGACCACTGCCATTAGACACCCTGACGGAAAAATTGATTCAGATAATATCATCCATTTAAACTGCTGCCCACTGTATGTAAGGTTAGAATAAAACCACAGACACTTACTCTTTTCCTTCTTCATCTATATCATCCACTTCATACCTAGGAGAGATCAGACACAGGTCAGTTTGTTGGTGCAGGAGCTCACACTCCCATGATCCTCCCAGCAATCACAGGGACATACTTGTTGGCTGCGTGACTGTAACTGACGACCTCGGCCAGTATCCACTGCTCGTCACCATCTACGGCCTTCACTCTGGCGGCAACTTTATCACCTGGTTTAGCCACATAGTCATTGGATGCTGGGATTGCGCCGCAGAGAGGGGGAGGCCTAGGAGGAGAGAGAAGGATTGGTTAGAGGAGCCGCCATCTTCCACAGGAGCAGAGCTGATGCACCGTCCCAGTCAGAGCGAGATATTCAATGCGAGATCTCACCCACTGCTTAGTATTCACCTCTGCCTCTTAAATATTTACCAGAAGGCTACTTATATATGTGGTCCACTCCAGACACTACATATTTCAAGATATGCAGTTTAACAAACCTATTGGGGATAGTCCCTGTATTTGTACAAGTCATTTAACAGTCCTAATTAGGAGAATCTATGCACTGAACACATTTAAGGCTGGAAAATGTCAAGATTTAGCTTTTTGGAACTACTGGCCATTAGTGACAGGTTATGGCAGCGGATACAAACCAGCACAGCCATTAATGCAGCGGACACAAACCAGTACAGCCATTATGGCAGCGGATACAAACCAGCACAGCCGTTATGGCAGCGGATACAAACCAGCACAGCCGTTATGGCAGCGGATACAAACCAGTACAGCCATTAAGGGCGTAGATACAAACCAGCACAGCCATTATGGCAGCGGATACAAACCAGCACAGCCATTATGGCAGCGGATACAATCCAGTACAGCCATTATGGCAGCGGATACAAACCAGTACAGCCATTATGGCAGCGGATACAAACCAGTACAGCCATTATGGCAGCGGATACAAACCAGTACAGCCATTAAGGCAGCGGATACAAACCAGTACAGCCATTAATGCAGCGGACACAAACCAGTACAGCCATTATGGCAGCGGATACAAACCAGTACAGCCATTATGGCAGCGGATACAAACCAGTACAGCCATTATGGAAGCGGATACAAACCAGTACAGCCATTATGGCAGCGGATACAAACCAGTACAGCCATTAAGGCAGCGGATACAAACCAGTACAGCCATTAATGCAGCGGACACAAACCAGTACAGCCATTATGGCAGCGGATACAAACCAGTACAGCCATTATTGCAGCGGACACAAACCAGTACAGCCATTATGGCAGCGGATACAAACCAGTACAGCCATTATGGCAGCGGATACAATCCAGTACAGCCATTATGGCAGCGGATACAAACCAGTACAGCCATTATGGCAGCGGATACAATCCAGTACAGCCATTATGGCCGCGGATACAATCCAGTACAGCCATTATGGCAGCGGATACAAACCAGTACAGCCATTATGGCAGCGGATACAATCCAGTACAGCCATTATGGCCGCGGATACAATCCAGTACAGCCATTATGGCAGTGGATACAAACCAGTACAGCCATTATGGCAGCAGATAAAAACCAGTACAGCCATTTAGGCAACAGATACAAACCAATAGAGCCATTAAGGCCGCGGATACAAACCAGCAACCAGAAACCAGAATGGTAGATTCCACTGCAGCATAAAAGCATGTAAGAAGTGGGGTTGTTTAATTCCTCGACAAAACTGCTTTGGAAATAAAGTCAGGACCCCCCCGCCCTTTTCTTTTTTTAGTGGTGCCAAGTGCAGCCAGTGATTTCCCCCATAGAGCTTGATAATACTCTAACCCCCTAATTAGAGTAAGTTCTGACTGGCAAAAGCCCTTTCTACAGTAATTAGGTTAGGACCACCTACATCTGCAGCTCATTTCTCAGGCAAAAAAATAATCTGCTTTATTAGTCAGAGTTAATCCTTTTAGACAATTGAAAGGCCACAACACTCTTGAACGCCCTTGGTGACTTTGCCCACACTACACCCTCTGTACACAGCTTAACCATTACTGTAAGCTACCTCTGAACTAGGATCTCTCGCTCTAGAAGATTTGATGAACCTCTTTACTTACTTCTCCCCTGGCTTCCCAATCCACAAAGGCAGTGTCATGGCCGACTGCTGCAGAAGCGTCATCAGGACCCCTCGTCTCATGGTCTTTCTGGGGGGCTCAGAGTCTTGGTACAGTCCAGCAATCTTGGCAGCTGTAAAATGTTAGAAATGTGTTTACAGGACCTGTCGCCCCAAAATAAAAAGTAAGCTTTTGTTAAAAAAAAAAATGAGTGCCTATAGTAGTCCTTAATAATAAAAAATAGAGATATTCATTATTGCTTGGGGGGTTTATTATGCAAATTAGTTAATCCTAAATACTACATGCAGGCTGCTTGTTTCTTTGTATTGTGGCATAACAGTGTGCCCCATTGTTATCATGCAGTCAGTCTCCTCCCACACACTTATCAAGCATCTTTGAGCTACTAATTACCAGTACAAGTTATTTACTGTATATAAGATAACTCTAGAGCAATCTATAGCAGGCTTTTAATGCTCGGAGATGAAACCCACTTGCTGGGGGTGATGGCGTCCCTTTGACATATACTGAGAAGTCTGGAACAAGAGGGGCTGTCACACACACTCACCAATACGTCTCTCCTCCTGCAGGGATTTTATCTCCGCAATTTTATCCAGAGACCTGCGCAAGATGCTGGGAAGACAAAGAAGAAATAAGAAAAGTTAACGCTTGGCTCACAGTCTGATTTAAAGTGGAATAAAGACTAAAGAAAGGAGAACATAGCTGTAACGGAACCCATCACTGTTTTACCCTGTTTTATGGTTATTATTATGGTTAAAATATGATCCTACTATTATGCTGTATGTATGTTGGTTTATGCTCTGCAGAATATTAGCCCAGACTATTGCAGACCTTGGCATAATAGATAATCCTATTACAGAGACTCCTCATAAGATAAGGAAGTCTATTGTATAAAGTGTTTTCATTCTCAGACATAAGAACAAAGAAGGATGATCTAATCATTGTCTGATTGTATCAAAGTAGCCAGGTAGCCTCTGGGAGGTGTGACCCACCTATTGTCCCTCTATGTGTATTGTGTGGCCAACTATGTGGGATCTGTATTGCCTGTGGGAAGAGATGGGTATATATATTTCTGCACAACAAAATAAAGTCAGTATTCTTTGACTTCCAAATTGAGTGTGGTCCAATATGGGAGGTTGGGAATGGTGAAGACTGTAGTGCCTCTTGGGTATTTTACCGTATACCAGCGGAGATATTGGACTGCGTGTTCCAATTCCGTTACATAGCTATTTATTAAACCATTGTTCACACCAAAAAACTAACCAATGTAGAAACTAAATTTAGTATATTAGGATACATGGTCACTCACAGAAGAGGGAATATATACACTTGCTGTCAAATACCATGCCCAACGCCCACTAAAGCGAGATTACATTTAACATAATAGAAATGCAGTCTAATTCAGGGGTAGTCTATTTTGTAAAAAAATTAAATCAAATAAAAATCACCAAGGTCCAATGTATTCATGAAAATTAAACCAAGGTAAGCTACATAAATATTTTAATATAATCCATTTCAAAGGGATTAGAATTGTAGATCACTTATTGTATGGGACCCAGGAATCCAATACCAATAAAATTACAGCTTATTTCAAGATTATGAATTTTCAGGATGGATTTATAGTAAATGTAATAATTATATGAAGGTCCAGAAGTAAATGGTCAAAGGTCTTGATTTAGATCCAGGTCCACCTACTGACTATCTCTAAATACACACAAGACACTGGATGATGGGATGGCTTTGCAGACACCATCTTCTCTTCACTTAGGCCCTCATTCAATTGTGATTTGGCCAATTGAATAGGGCTCTAAATAAGCACATAACATATTTTTTTAAAGACATTTTTAGTTAGTGAAAACCTTGCTTTTGGATAGATGTTTACTAACTAAAAACTTCTTTAAAAATATATGTTATGTGCTTATTTAGACCCCTATTCAATTGGCCAAATTGCAATTGAATGAGGGCCATAGTGTGTAAACCCCCACAAAGCACTCACTTGCACTCGGCCTCCGCGTCGGCCTTCGCTGTGGTGTAGAGACCTCGGAGTTTGGTGCGGTAATACGGGGAGACTGAGGAGAAAGGGGGGGGATAAATCACTGGGGGCAGCTCACAACAGATGTCACATTTACATCCATAAGTGACACTTACTCTTGTTCTCCGTCTGCATCCGCTCGTGTGTTTTCTGTATATTCACCAAGTTGTGCTCACTCCTGGAGCGCTCCTCCTATGGACAGGACAGAATGTCAGTGGAGGATTTATTAGGAGAGAAGGTAAAGTGACATTTATTGCAGAAATTAATAGTACACAAAAAATTGTGATTGTTTAAACTTGTGAGTTGAAGTGTTACAATTCCTAAATCTCCCGCTCAATTTTTTTTAAGAACAAATTAAATATGCAGGACTACCCTCACTATAGTGGTTTCATTCACATTATCAAATATCATGAATTAATGCACAGTAAGGGGAGATTGAGATAAGCATGCCCAGTTGAATAAATGGTCATATTTACAGATGTTTCATTGTTAAAAGGACCAGTCCACACTCAACACAATATATATATATATATATATATATATATATATATAGTTAACTTGAAGTAAATGTGACTGTCTGCTTACCCTGCCCCACCTCCCTGAAGAGGCGATTCAGCTGAGCGGCCATGTTTCATCGAGTGGAAAATAAATGATACATGCACAGTGCCAGCAGTAGGACTCTGCTTCAATCCCAGCTTGGATGAAATTAAATTAAGAAACTAAGTAAAAGCAAAATAAGCAACTGATTGAAAATAAATATGCCCCTCATATTTAAGCAAATAAATAAGAAAAATGTACCCCCTGATAATATTAATGCAATGTAATACATAATACAGTATTGTGATTTAATATAAAAAATGCTCCTCTGAAATTAAATTAATAAGACGCTAATGTAAACAAACCTTTTTTATTTATTTTTTAACAAGGTGCCATTTCATTTCCTTTAAATTATTCGAATGGTGAAACCTTGCTATCTTTTAGAAGTTCATACTGTCAATTGATGGCAATACGATCATCCTACATTAGGCAGAAGGCTATTTTTGCCATATAAAAATACGTCTAACAAGCAAAAGATAACATAATAGCGCTTCCACACTAAAGTGTTTTATCTCTTGCTCAATTTTGTCAAACTGCATATTTTCAGGACAAAGGCTGCTGGGATTGAAGCCCAAACCCTACTGCTGGCACTGTGCAGAAGCAGAGAAGTGGGGGGGGGGGGGGGGATCACCTACCCAGAGAAGCAGAGAAGTGGGGGGGGGGGGGGGGGGGATTACCTACCCAGAGAAGCAGAGAAGTGGGTGGGGGGGGGGGGAGAGATCACCTACCCAGAGAAGCAGAGAAGGGGGGGGGGGGGGGATCACCTAACCAGAGAAGAAGAGAAGTGGGTGGGGGGGGGGGGGGGGGGGATCACCTACCCAGAGAAGTGCATGTGTGTGGGGGGGTGGGGGGGTGATCACCTAACCAGGGAAGTAGGGTGAACATGCAGCCATCTTTTCATCTGCTGGATTCAATGTGCCTGTGTGGAGCTTGGACTGGCCCTTTAAGGTGTGTCAGGCAGGCACATAAACGTACTTAGAACTTGGGGTCTGGGAAGATTCAGCACAAGGTTAGGAGACATCTCAGTGCAAAACTAAGACAGGGAGCCGCTCATACCTTGTTATACCTGTAACTGCTTACAAGGAGTCCTCACCTGTGTCTGTTTGATGAGCTGATGCAGATCACTCAGTTGCTCTGAGATCCGGGTATCTGTCGACACCAGCGCCATATCTGTATCTTGTATTGTCCTTAGGGACAGAAAAAAAAAAAAAAAAAACGTCATTATTAGATTCTGGAGAGCAAACACTGAATATAAAATACTCTGTATCTTCCAACACATTTATACAGATGCCACAAGTTCATCCACATTGAGTGTTGCAGGTACATAGAGAATACGGGTCAGTTATAGAGAAGATCCAGATTGAACACTTCCCTTATAATAATAATAATAACAACAACTAATTTCAAGTATCAGTTTTCCCAGCCTGTTCTGCACCCGTCCTCATCCTGTACCCAGCTGCATAATACTCATTATACACTTATCATGAAACTGTGGACTCCATATACTCCAAGAATAGATTTAGGAAGAGTATCAAATTGTGATAACCGGATATTACACTTTATCATTCTTTATCAAATCACTTTCGGAAAAACAGTGTCACCAACTACGTAGTCAAAATAAAGCCCCCAATCACAGGAAAAGGAGGGGCTATATCCATACTGAAATAATGTATATATAGTTTAGATACCAAAGATATGTTTTACACTAGAATAATCATAAGTGTGGTCCTTGTGGGCTGGCATCTTACCAGACTCGCAGCATTGCTGGAATACACACTGGAAAAAAAAGTAACACCTATGCTCACAAACCCTTTCTGGATCACTACTTTGTCACAGTGAAGTAGTTTGTGTACTTCAATGAAGCTGTGAGCTATACCATATAGGATCACCCAAGATGGGCAGGTCATAGCCGAGAGGTGGGCCATTGGAGAAGGAACTGGCAATCAAATCCAGTGGCTTTGCAAAGATAACCTTATGGACAAGCACAACCAGAGACATAACGATAAGGCACCGAAAGATGAGCCCCTCAGGTCAGGAGGTGTCTACCACATTACTGAGGAAGAGCAGAGGGCGAGTACAAGTAACACCAGATCTGATGAAGTGGTTGGGCCAAAGCCGAAAGGACATCCAGCTGCGGATGTGTCTGGAGGGGAAGGAAAGTCCAATGCTGCAAAGATCAATACAGAATAGGAACCTGCAATGTTAGAACTATGAACCAAGGTAAACTAGATGTGGTCAAGAATGAAATAACAAGGTTAAACATTGATATCCTGGGAATTGGTGAACTTCAATGGGACATTTCATATCAGACAACCACAAGATCTTCTACTGTGGTCAAAAATCCTGCAGAAGAAATGGAGTAGCCATCCTGGTCAATCAAAGAGTGGCCAAACCAGTGCCGATTACAACCCAATAAATGACAGAATGGTTTCAATTCAAATTCAAGGCAAGCCATTTAATAGCACAGTGATCCAAGTCTATGCTCCAACCATGGATGCTGAAGAGGCTGAAGTTGTCCAGTTATATGAGAATATTGAAGCAGTTGAGATAAAGAAGCAATGGTAGGGATACATGGATGGTCTATACAGGAATGATCTTAACAGCAGTGATGACCTCAATAGTTTGTCCAATGAGCTGGAGCCAGACATCTTGGCTATTGTAGTAAGATGTTTTAGGATGTCTTGCGGATAACAAGACTGCAGAAGTTGATGGAATCCCATCAGAACTATTCAAAACCCTAAAAGATGCTGTGAAAGTGATACTTTATTTAGGTCAACAAATTTGGTAAACTCATCAGTGGTCAATAGACTGGAAAAGGTCAGTCTACATCTCAATCCCCAAAAAAAGGAAGTGCCAAAGAGCTCCAATTCGCGAACAATTGCACTCATTTCACATGCTTCAGACCCTGAAAGCTCTGCGCCAACAATATGAGGTCCAAGAATTACCAGATGGGCAAGCCGGGTTTTGTGGAGGCACTACACATGAAATTGCAAATAATAGAGAAAGCAAGAGATTTCCAGAAAAGCATTTTCTTCTGCTGCATACACTATTCTAAAGCCTCTGACTGTGTGGATCAGAACAAATTGTGGCATGACCATAAAGAGATGGGAGTACTAGATCATCTCATCCGCCTCCTGAGGAATCTGTATGTGGGCCAAGAAGCCATGGTCAGAACCAAACATGGGACAACAGAGTGGTCGGAAGAAATAACATCTTCAGATACGCTGATGATCCTACTCTGATGGCTGAAAGTGAGGAGGAACTAAAGGACCTATTGATGAGGATAACAGAATAGAGTGCAAAAGCTGGCCTGCTGCTCAACATTAAAAAGATGAAGATCATGACAAACAGCAATCTCACGTCCTGGAAAATAAATAGGGAAGAAGTGGAGGCAGTGATGGATTTTATTTTCCTGGATCCAAGATCTCTGCTGATGGTGACTGTAGCCATGACATTTAGATGTTTGTTTCTGGGGAGGAAAGTGATGGCAACTGTGGACAAGCTAGTAAAAAGTAATGATATTACACAATAAACAAAAGGTCTACATAGTTAGAACTATTGTATTTCCGGTAGTAACTTACGGATGAGAGAGCTGGACCATAAAGAAGGCTGAGCGCCCGAAAATTGACGCCTTTGAATTGTTGATACACAGATAAATCACATTTCATCATCCTATCTATCGATGTATGTGTGACGAGATCAGTCTCGTCACTGCGAATTGGAGAAGTCTGGTTGCCCAAATCCTTCCTTTTGACTACGGCCCATGTTGATTTTCCCCCTACAAAGACATGGAAGCCATGCTTCATTTAGTCAGAAAGGACTGTGATCTAACTTTTGAACCACTGGACCAATTTATATGATTTGGACACATGTTTGTATTTGGAGTAGTGCTATTCAAAAAGGTTAAATAAATGTATAAGTTTGCATGAGCTTCCTTCTTCCTTTAGTTTGTAAGTAGCGACATTACAATCTTGTAGGGTGCCTTGAAAAAAAAGCACTTTCTACAGAGATTCTAAACTCAAAACAGGGACCTCCATTTTCTGCAGTTTGCTAATATTGTTTGTTTCCTTGTTCTTATCCCCTGTACAGCGCTACGGAATATGTTGGCGCATTACAAATAAACGTTAATAATAATAATGAGCTCTGCCTAGGCCACGATAAAGCAAATATAAATAGGGGGGGGGGGGGGGAGTTACGGGATATTGGGATATATAGGAGGATAATGAAAATATCGCCAAACACTATATCATGACTATCACAACATACAAAGCACTTTATACAGTTACAGACAGTGCAAGGTGTCCCAACGGATCAAGGACAGAGTGGAGATGATGGAGCCAGAATAGAGTCTCATACACAGGAGCAAGATGGCGGGGGATTACATGGATGTCATTTATAGACCATTACTCCTAAACCAGGCTATAGAGTGGTATCACTGACCCTCAGGCCCAATGGTGGGTTTTGCAGGACGTGTCCAAGTACTGGTAGGTAGGGTGTGTGTGTGCGCCCATGTATGACCCCTGACCCTGGATCCTCCTACCTGGAAGGCTCTCTGTTAGAGGCCTCATGCTAATACTGGCTGGTTATTTATTAATAGCTGCTCCCCTATTGTTACCCAGATCACCCTCCTCTGTATATAGGGTCACTGTATAATCCCATATAACACACAAACATGCTCTGTATAAATGACTTAATGCGGGGGGACTCGGGATTTCCCACGATATACTAAATATAAATAAAGCAACATGATAGAATTGATATTATATCGCGATACCTACACAACCATAATCAACCCTTGTAGATCAGTCACTTCTCTTTAACCCCAATACACTATGACCATGGAAAATCCAAGGCCTTTACTTAGTATCGCGACATAAATTACTGCTGCACCCCCTATCGCGGAATATAAAGGGTCCGTGGTGGGAGGGGCACCAGCCTGCGCTGTATATCGCAATATAAACGCGCGCGGATTATTTATATCCTTCATAAACCTACCACAGATAAAATGCAGCTCAGTACCGGACTCACAGCCAGGAGCTCGGGCGCGCGCCAGTGACGTAGTGTTGCTAGGAGACGGCGGCAGCGCGGGCGCTGCTGGGCTCGCCAGGTTACAGAGCAAAGCATGCTGGGAAGTGTAGTGTTTACCTCATGAACAGGCCCAGTAATGTGAGAGGACCGATACAGTGCGTAAAGAATGATAGGGTGATACAATGTGTGAGGGTTTATAGGGTGATACAGTAAATATGAACTATGGGTACTATACCAGGCCCCTCTAAATGTCTGACACTGACTAACCCTGAGGGCTCTGGCTGGAGCTCTCTAGTCTAACCTGTACTCACTGAAGTCTCCACAGAAAAGCTATGGAATGGTACCGAAGAACTAGAACACACTAAGCTAGCAGCTAACTAACATATAACCATGGGGGTCCTTTTGGGCTTCCATCGCACCTAACAACTCAGTTACTATGGGAATCCCTACAGACCCCAATTGTATACCGAACTATAACCACGGGTGTCCCTGTGTATCCCCATGGCACCTAAAGTTAATCCTTATTTAGTGGGAGTGCCTCAGGGACCCCCATGGCACGCTCCTTTTTCTCCGAAACCAGAATATCTAAACTTTGTTTCTTTGTCTACCATCACAGGAGTCATTATTGGACACCCATGGACCCTGACCTCCCATAGTAATAGATAATAAAAGCATAAAATAAATCATTGCATAAAATGAAAAATTTTACATCTGTAAGGGTGGAAAATATACACTACCTATCCTTTTAGAGCCCTCCATCAACATTTCTTGATGCCTTGGTCCTCAATCTTCAGCCTAGGATAAGCGGGCACTTCCATATTGATTAAATAATCAGTTCTCTTCTGTCTTGATTGAAGACGTTGGTCCTCATCTTTGCCTCATGAAAATGGGCCTTCGCCTAAAAAGTCCACTGCTCTATAATAATAATTAAAAAAAGTTTTATCTTACAGAGTTCCTCCTCCAAGGAGCTCCCTTGCCAAGTGAAGTTTTTTTTTCATCGCCTTTGCATTATATCCTATTTTTGTGGAGCCTGATTGACTGAAATATGTGTCAACCATATCTCAGCCAATCAAAATCGAATGCTTGAATTATTACTGCATTCATTTTTGTAATCTTTTTTTCTTTTTTAATTTGTATATTTTTTGGTATTTTTTTTTTTTATTAGTGTTAGGAATTATGGGGTTCCTTGTGGGGCTATAGGTTCCATAAGGACCCCTATGGTAAAAGTTATGGTGTCATGGGGTTGTATAAAGACCCCAATAGTAGAATGTTAGGTTTAGGTGCCATGTAGGCCCATAAGGACACCATAGCTATAGTTTAGTTTACTGCAAGGACCCACGTGGGATAAAGGTGTATGTTGTCTGCCACGTGGGTCCATGAGGACCCGAATAATCATAGTTTAGTATGCCATGGGAGTCCATTGTGACCCCTATAATATAGAGGTTAATTTTAGGTGCCATGCAGATCCAAAGGGATGTTAAGGCTAGTCTAGTGTGCTCTCTTTCGTGGTACCATTTTCTAGCTTTAGAATTTGAGTCCACCGCGAGCTCCGGGCTGACCCCTAGTTATGAGTCAGTATGTTTTACAAGAATACTTTTTGCAGGAGCCATAGAATAGCTCCAGTACTTTGCTTTTCAAAACTTCTGTAGCCGAGTCTGCCATATTTCCTAAAAATGGAGACCAATCTGGTATATAAGTAGATGACCTATATCCACCCTGAAGAGGATTATATAAAAGTCACAGATGCTTAAGGATTAGTAATATCTCTCTAAATTAATAATACTAATTATTTTTTTTCTAGAAACAGAATTTTATTTTTTCATTATTTCCACTTCAATTATAGTGGAAATATTAGATTTATCATGCAAAACACACAAAAAAAGTCTGATGGGTTTAGTAATAACAATGAGGTTTTATCCAAAATAAAATCTTATTGGTGTAACTAAATCCATCATGTAATAGTCACCCTGATAAGTTAATCAAGGAAGTGAGGGGAATTAAGTTGAGATACAGGTCTAATGGGCTTTAAGAACAACGCAATTAGATAAGAGGACAATCACATATAATAGTTGTCAAACTGTGATTCGTGATCACACTTGCGAGCCTCGCGTAGCGTGGCGAGCCGTTGAAGCACAGAAGTCTTCCGAGCTCGGAGTACTTAGCCGATGAGCACCAAAGGCGCTCATTGGCGCGAGGCGAGCAGTTGAGATTCCCGGGTTCTGGCTGGTCTCCCCTGTTTTCCCCCCCGATTGGGGCTGCTCAGGCAGCACTTGGGGGCTTTTGCCCAGCCTGACCACAGAGCCTGTCTAGGATGCGTCCGCCATGTTGGGACGCTAGCTCCGCCCCCAAAATCCAAGAATAAAATGTAAAATCATGACCCTAACTTACAAAGCCCTCAACAATAATGCTCCCCCTTACATCTCTGCTCTTATCTCCAAATACTCCCCCACCAGCCCTCTTCATTCTGCGAATGATCTTCTTTCTACCACTCTTGCCACCTCCTCTCACTCACTCCTCCAGGACTTTTCTTGTGCTGCCCCTAGTCTCTGGAACTCCTTGCCTCACTCCACCAGATTATCCTCTTGCCTCAAAACATTTAAAACACATCTCTTTAAAGAAGCGTATCACCTTCCACCCTAACACGCTTATAACCTCTCTCTCTCCCTCTTTTACCACTCACTATCCCTTAGATTGTGTCTGCGAGTTTCTATCCCAAGTACTTTGGGAATTCACCATGGACATTGGATTCCTAGCTCAAAGACAGGGCCCTCCTTCCTTTGCTATATGTTAATCTGTATTTATCACAGTCTGAACCTAATTTATGTACAGCGCTACGGAATATGCTGGCAACAACAACAACAACACACCTGTATTGAACAGATATTGTGAATAAACAAAGCAGCCAGGATATCACAAACAGGGCCATTTATTAAGATCCTGTACACAACCATTTCCGTATAAACTGGAAGGATTTTACTTTATTACACCTCAACAGTGACTGGGTGAAGATGGGGCTCTTGATGGTATTTGAAACTCTGTAGGGGAGGGGGGTAAGGCACAGGAAACAGAAATAACACAAAAAAAAAAAAACAACAAAAAAAAAAAACACAATTAACATTGTCATTGACTGCTGGTCGCAATATTTAGTGACCCAGGTAATTTTCATGGTTGCCAATCTTTCTCCAAGATTGCGAAGCACTGAAAAACTCTGGGCTGGCAAGTGGTTCCTACTTGCCTGCCCACAAAATTATAACAGAGAAGAACAAAAAGGAAGAAAAAAGACATTTAAAAAAAAAAAACATATCTAAAAAAAAACAACAAAGATAATGGAGTATAATTATTGCTTATATAAAGTGGTAGAGGTTCCCAATTAATGTATAAAGTTGTATAGGTAGTAGGAGCGTGCACTTGAATAAATGGAGAGGAGTATAATGTATCTGCAGCAAGGCACTCGTGATACTGAGGACATTCTCTGTGGTTATTCAGGATCTGTCGATGGTTTGGAGGGGAGTCCTAGGAGGCCGTTGGCAGTGGTGAAGAGGTTAATTGGAGATGATCCATCTGTGATTAATGTGGAATGGATTCCCAGACCCTTCAGGAGCTTCACCTGTGGAGAAGAGAAGAAGATGTTTAGATGGAGAGAAGGAGGAGAAGAAAATTATTTGAATAGACAGGATCTCTGTCATCCCATGCTGGAAAAGATTGAAGCTACATAAAGAAGGGGACGACTGAGGCGGAGATGGATAGATGGAGGTAATTGAAGAAATGTGAACATGAGCTTGAGGGAGCTCAGAGGAACAGTAGCTGGAAGATGTGCCTGGTGTGCTGGGGACCCTTAGGGTAACAGAGAGTCGGAGACTACCTGAACCAATAAACAACAAGAACACCTCCATCACAGTATTAGTTTCATCATTGGTGCAGTGTGTGATACCAACAGCAAGCTAAAGTTGCAACTTACATAGTTACATAGTATTTAAGGTTGAAAAAAGGCTTTCAGTCCATCAAGTTCGGATTAACTATTAATTCATTAGTTGTTAATTAATTATTAATCAATTATTTAATGTTTTTTTATTATTAATTAGTCCAAAAGAAGGAAAATAGAAAAAAAAAAAAAAACACAAGCAAGACTTAGCCAATTGTCTCAAAGGGAAATGTAAAAAATTTGGATCATTACTGTCTCTCTAATTATCCATGATAACCCTGAATACCCTTTTTAATTAGAAATAAATCCAGTCCCCTTTTAAAGTTATCTATTGAATGTGCTGTCACCACCTCCTCTGGTAGAGAATTCCACAGATTAACCACCCTTACTGTGAAGAACCCTTTTCTTTCTTTAAGGTGGAATCTTTTTACTTCTAACCTCACGGGATGTCCTCTTGTCAGTTGAAAACCTCTTGGCACAAAAAGCTCCCCTGACAAATCTTTATACTGACCCTGGATGTATTTATATAATGTAATCATATCACCTCTTAGATGCCTTTTTTCTAGAGAAAATACGCTTAATTTGGTTAGTTTTTCTTCATAACTTAGCCCCTCCATTCCCCTTATTAGTTTTGTTGCCCTACTCTGTACCTTTTCCAGCTCTAAAATGTCCTTTTTATGAAGTGGTGCCCAAAATTGTACTCCATATTCCAAATGAGGGCGTACTAGAGATTTGTATAGTGGCAGAATTATATTTGCTTCCCTTGCTTCTATACCCTTCTTAATACATGCTAATATTTTATTTGCCTTTGCAGCTGCTGCTTGGTATTGAGCACTGTTACCTAGGTGGTTGTCCACAAGCACTCCCAAATCCCTTTCAATATCCGATACCCCTAGATTTGCTCCATTAAGGTTATAAATTGCATGGCTATTTTTCCTTCCCAGATGCATAACCTTACATTTATTCGTATTAAATCTCATCTGTCATTTAGATGCCCATTCCTCAATTTTATGTAAATCCCCTTGGAGGGAAAGCACATCATTATCTGATTTAATTACCTTGCACAACTTTGTGTCATCAGCGAAAATAGAGACCCCACACTCCAATCCTACCTCGAAGTCATTAATAAATATGTTAAAAAGGAGAGGACCTAATACTGAACCCTGAGGAACCCCACTTACCACATTAGTCCAATCGGAGTATGTTCCATTTACAACAACCCTTTGCTTCCTGTCTTTTAGCCAGCTTTCAATCCATGAGCAGATATTTACTGCAATTCCTGTATCCCTTAGTTTGCCCAATAGTCTCCCATGTGGCACTGTATCAAAAGCCTTTGCAAAATCCAAAAAGACTACATCCAGTGAGTTGCCTTGATCCAGGTTCCTACTAACCTCCTCATAGAAACTAATTAGATTTGTCTGACATGACCTATCCCTCATAAATCCATGTTGACTGCTACTTACAATCCTGTTCAAATAGACATATTCTTGTATATTATCCCTTATTAACCCTTCTAAAAGCTTCCCAACTACAGATGTGAGGCTCACTGGTCTATAATTCCCCGGATTTGCTCTTGCTCCCTTTTTAAATATAGGTATCACATCAGCTTTTCTCCAGTCATCTGGTAGAGACCCTGTGTTGAGTGAATCTTGAAAAATTAAATATAATGGTTTGGCTATTACAGAACCCAGTTTCCTTAGTACCCTTGGATGTATTCCATCAGGACCCGGGGCTTTATTAACATTTATTTTTTCCAACCTCTTTTGGATTACTTCCTGTGTTAACCAATTATTTGGCAAAGGTAGTGTAGCCCCATTATGTTGCTAAGGAAGGTTGGGAGCCTTCATGGATGTGGAATATATTTGATATTTAGCCTCAAGATCAAACACCTGCCACCTTCTCTTCTTTATCTGATCTGCTTCTGTTAATTCCATACCATTTTATTTTTTTTATCATACCCAGTGCCGGATCTACCTTTTTGGAGTCCCTGGGCAGTAAAGTGGAGGAACCCCTGCGAGTTTGTGCGCAAGTTGAGCATGCACCCATTTTTGCCTTTTCTATGCACGCTCTCTTATTGCGTGAGCAAATCACAGACATTTCCCTATAACAGTAATTTCATTTAATTGGTGCAGTTTCTTCCTACACTCAGCTGGAAACGCATGGGATGAGGAAACTCTAATCTAGTTCCAGGCGGGCCACCTAATGGCCAGTCTGTGAACTGCAGCATTTCTTTTTTAAGCCCAAAAAAGTATTTTTAGGGGTTTTTAAGGTAAAAAATAGGCACCCTTTACAGGTATGTGCCCCTAGGCAGCTGCCTACTTTGCCTAATGGGTAATCTGGCCATGGACTTTGGGATGAAAGGTTCCCAATTTTCTTGATAATATATCTTGACTTTGCTTTGTCTCTTTACATGTGATGTTAGTGTGAGGTAATTTACTATACTGCTAAATGCCGTATAATACCATGCATTCTGTGTATAGTTAGAGAGAACATGAACTGAAAAGGTCTTGTCTCTTTCTCCGTGTAATCACTTATATAATAAACGGATTCTGACTTGTTATACCATAATCATAGAGTAATAGAATCTGAAATAGTTATATTTTGTAAGTACAAGTGATAGCAACAGATGTGGAAGACTAATAAGACAATCTTCCTGGACCACCCTCCACTGAGCCCACCACAGAAGGGGCAATCACTCCTTGTTTGACCACGTACCTGGAGCTCAGGACCAGCCAAAGCAATGTCCCTCAGAGTTTCTGGTCCAATGGCCTTGGTCATCTCCTGGAACTTCTTGATCTCCAGCTCTGCCAGTTTCTGAGCCTTCTCCACCTCCAGCTTGTCTTTGTCATGTAAATATTTCAGCTCCTCGGCCCGAGCTTGGCGCAGACGCTCTAGTTCTGCTTCCTGATCAGGGAATGATAATAATTTATTATACCCACAATAGTCAAATGAAAACTCTTCAACCTCTTACTTATCACCCCCATTCTCACCGTTTCAATGGCCAAAGCCTCTGCTCGGAGTTTGGCCTGCAGCACAGCTCCCTCGCCCTCAATCCTTGCAGCCTCTGCTTTAGACTGGGCCTCAGCCTTTGCTGCTCCTGTGCTCTCCACCCCCGTGCTGAAATAAGAGGAACAAAAAATGACATGGAAGTTCAGCAAGAGAGGAGAATAATGTGAAGCTCAGAAGGGAAAGCAACAGAATATTGTTATGGGCAAGTGCAGAAGCATGAAATAATTTGAGAGGGTTAATAAATGGAAGATATAATGAGAGAAGGCAAGTGTGTATCAATGGGAAAGGTTTAGGTCTCAGTGACACGAAAGGTTTAAGAAAAGGACCCACAATCCTCAGCGCATACCTGAGAGCTTCCAGCTCCAGCAGCTCCTTGCGAGCTCGCTCTGCCTCTGCCTGGTCAGTGATCCTCTGCCTCTCCAAGCGCCCCTTGGCCTCCTGCTCCAGACGCTCAGCTTCATGTCTAAGGTGAAAGAAAAGATTAGAGAATGTATCCGGATAGCATACAGCGCCAAAAGGAAAAACAAAATGGGACTGATCTGGAGAAGAAGTGCACCATCACTCATTGTCTCTCCTCCTGTCCTCTCACCTGGCTGTAGCCTCTTGCGAGTTGGTTGTGATTTCGATGGCCAGTTGGACACTTTTCTGCAGAGCGTCTCTGGTGCGCTGATCCACAGGCTCCACTGACTGGATATCCACGCTGGTTATCACCAGGTTATTTTGCGGGAACTTGAAGGCACTACGGATCTTCACTGAGTCATCAAACCCAAAGACGGCCGAACAGATAATGCGGTTTGAGTTCTGAGGATAAAATGGAAAGCAAGGGAAGGAGATGAAGGAACAAAAGAGACTCCATCTCTGTCTGTGTATCTAGGCACATTTTAAGGCTTGGGCTATATGGGCCATGGCAAAATGGATGGAGGGAGCTGGGTTCAGTGGCTTTAGCTAAAACACAAAAGAAATTCAAGCATGTCTTGGATACGCATAAGGATGGGATTTAAGAGCGAGCTAGATAGAATAAGCATAATATTAGTACTGATCCACCATTAAAATCTCTGTTTCTCCGACTCTTCCCCAGTTCACATAGTAAAGGACACAGACTATAAAAAAGGACCATGTCTCCATGACCGTATTTCTCATTAGGCCAACTAGACAGTCGCCTAGGGGCGCTTCCCTGTGAAGGGCGCCTCATTTCACACTTCACAATGTTCCTTGGCATAAAATAAGGAAATACTACGGTTCATAGACTAGCCGCTAGGGACCTACAGAGTTACAAGAGGGAGGAAGCTTCTGTGAGAGCTGAGACTGTATTGAAAGCTTAGGGTGTGTGGTGGATCCTCACCAATGGCTAAAAAGTTTTCCCCAGATGGGCGCCTCACCTTATGGAAGTCATCAAACTGTACAGATGCCACAGCTCCTCTGATCCGGGATGCAATGGCTTTACAAGCATCTCCTACAAAATCAGGGACACTGAAAATCTTGGAGGCTTCCACTGCGTCAGTCTTATCCTTTATATCAAAGTGCCTGAAGGACAGAGAAAGATACATAGTAAGTGCAGTACATGGTGTGACCACAGGGTGTCACTGTGATACCAATCAATGTCTTCAAGTCACTGCATCTATATTTCCAGCCAATGGAAGATCAATGGAAGTTTCTTGGTAGAGAGAACATAAAACTATAGGTAAGAACAAGCACAACATCCATTAGATGAAGCACACCCTCCTGATCCAGCTCTCAAGAATGGATGTTACGAAATCATCCTTCTTAAGCAAAAAGACACAGTCACCCCCACAGCGCGTTGGTTTTGTCTTAAATCTCTCTATACATTGTACTAGCCTTTATTCTCTACAGTGCATAATCCCCGAGAAATGCAGCATTGTTTGTGCTGCAAATGCAACGCTCAATATGCTAGTTCCTGGCTCAGAGTACTTGATAACGGTGGGGAGGCGAGATAACTGAATGGGATGCTAATTAGCACATCAAAGCAGCTAATTAATATTCAAGAGACTAATTTGCATGCAGCACAAATAATAATGAATTTCACATGAATGGTCCACTAATATAATGCACAGCCAGTCTTTCATGCGCTTTAAGAACCTACAACACAATTAAACAACTTGATTTTGGGGCGACTGTCTCTTTAAATTGTTCTCCAATAAACGTATTAAAATATATAGAAATATTACAGCTTCTACTTTGTTAGATTATCCAACAACATAATTGCATATAAAAGAAACCATTTTGGTTTTGGTTGATCAGCTGTCTGATTTTGAAGAAGACTTTCAATGCAGAGAATTGTGCATAGTGGGAATGTTTCAGCTACAACTGCCAGTGCATTAAACAGGACTAATGGGAATTTTATTAGTTTAGAAGGATATGGTCTGCTTAGAAAGCAGTAGACAGGATCAGCCGAACACCACAGTGAATATTTTTCGGTATAAAAGATTAGGCATTTTCAGTGTTTAGGTGGCTGCACTGAAGACAATGGACTCCGCGGCTTATCAGTAATTAATGCACACAGTCTCCAACAAAAGATTGTCAGCATTTTCTTGTCTGTTCTTATTACAAAGTTTTCCTTATATCTAAGTAGAGTGTAGTTTTTTTAAGTAAAAAAAAAAATAAAAAAAAAAAAAAATCGATAAATGATACCCCCATTTTCTTTAAAGAGTATAATCCCTGAGATATTTACAATTGTTTGTGAGGCATAACTATGCAAATAAAGCGGCTCCCAGATACTATTTCATAGCTTTGATGTGCTAATTAGTAACACAGTCTGCTTGTTTGTTTTTGTGGTGGCAAAAACAATGTGTCCCAATGTTATCATGCAATTAGATCCCAATCCCGACTCCAAACTACACATTTGCATATTGCACCACATAAGAAGCTGCACAAACAATGCTAAATGTCTCTGGAGTTATTTACTGTACAGAAAATTGGCTAGTACAACATATAGACTGTTTTCAATGTGATTTAAGCTCAAACTAACTCTTTGGGGCGACAGTGTCTCTGTTATGGAATAATACACACCAGTTGTAGGACAGCTGGATCTGCAGGCGGGCGTGGTCAGCGGTCTCTATATTGATCAGGTCAGTGCAGAAGTCGGGCCCCAGGAGCAGGCAGATGGCTTTGATGACATTGGGGCGTTTGGGTACAGAGCCCGACAGGCTGAGGACCGTGAACTGCTCGTCAGGACCCAGGATCACCAGCTCAGGGCCGAAGACCACCCTACAGAGAGAAGGGATGGGGTTAATGCTGAGGAACCTCCATAAGAGGAGACAGAGATAGACTGCAATAGATAGTGAGCCAGGAAGAGACAGCGAAAGACACAGAGACAGAGACGTAGAACGATAGAGAACACAGAAAGGGATTAAACAAACATGAGTTAGAGGACTACATGGTGTAACAATGCACTAACAAATACAAGATGGCTCCCTCACCTGGCCTTCTTCTCCCTGTAGTCGTACACCTGTATGGACGCATTGTGTGGCACCCGGTAGGTGACTGCCCGGGTCTTGTCTCGTGGTCCTGTCTCCTGTACCTGGCTCTGCCGATTGGATCTGTCCGCTACAGGGTCCTTCCCAGAGGTGAGCAGGGCCTCCACATTGGCCGGGAGATCTTTTTCCCAGAGTTCCTCATCTTGGGTCAGCATGTACGTGTGGCCCACTATGGCACGGACCTGGGGAGGAGGCAGGGTCTTATAATCATTGTATGTAAACCATCCATGAGAAATGGCAAACAGTGGACCAAGCATATTTACCGGCATACTTGGAAGGCATTTTTAGATTCATTTACAATAACAACTATATTAAAAAGGGATATGGAAGGTTCCTGGATGTTACTAGTAAATAAATACACATGGATATTAAATACCCAGTAAAATCCAGAAATCTTCCATATCCCTGTCAGTAGAAATGTTTCATTTCTTTATAGATGGTTTTCAGTTCACCATTAAATAAAACGTGAAAACAACATTAAAGCAAATCTTTAGCCAGAAAATATAATTTAAAAGCCCAGCCTAAACCATGGTGGCCAAGGTACCCCACCCCTATTTACTATATACTCATTGGTCCAAATTCCTAGTTACTTCCTCATATGAACTAGACTAGGTTGTCCTCTATATAATGTAGACTCATAATGATGATCCGGTTATCTTGTAACTAGATACTACCTCTCAGTTTACACAACTCCTTAATTCAAATGTTTTGGGTTACTACATCACACTAAAAAGTATGGATAAGAAAAGTAGACATTTTTGTTTACTCTCCCTTTTAAACTATGTAACCAAATGCATGGGCATAGGAGCCTTAAAAAATCTGTGTGGGGAAGGGGGTCAATAAAGTTTAAGGAGACAAAAATTATATATAATAGAGAGAAAAAAAAATCATGGGTCTAAGGTTTTAATGGGTAAAGACATACTGCTCCATAGCACTGGCCAAATCTGGTAATGCATGATTAATTTTGCTAATTTTTGTGTCCCCTGTTCATATAATACCCTCCAGTTCCTATGCCTCTGACCAGATAGGTCTCCAGAAATGCCCCCAGATATCAAGGTAAGCAGCAGCAGTGTCATTAGAGAACTGTTCATGAGAATTTATCCTTGGGTATGTAAAGATTTAAATTGACCGGATACCTGTGGGGATTGTCGGATGCACCACCCACCCCCCCAGCAGCATCTCCTACAAGTATCATGTCCAGTGTATGTGTCCACTCTGCTCTCTAGTCTAGTGTTAAACAGAGGGTTTAGTCTACTCTAGTGTTACTGGAAATTATTGGTAGGGGTAGCAGATTTAGCGTGTTGGTACAACAATAAAATAACCATTTATTAGTACTTTACTTGTTGGCTGTAGCAAAATAATTTAGCATCGTACTGGAATATACATCTTATGGACTATATAATAATATATATATATATATCCCCTTTTTGATCAGGAATGTGGACAAGAACACTGTGTCATAGTATTTAGAGAGATATAGCGGAAATATCTTGTTGTCTAACTGTTCTTTCCTATATTTTATCAATTGTGAGAAAGCCCTGGCAATTAATACCAATTAAATAGGTTGTAACACCATTCAGCTAACCATACAGAGGGGATCTCTAAATGACACAATTGGAGCTGCCATCACTGTATAAAAAAAAAATCAAATATTATTTGATTTGACTTTTTTAAATATTTCCTACACATATAAATAGAATTTATTGTTCTGAAAAAAAAAAGATGAATGGAAGTGTTAGTTTATACTTAAATTTCCAACTTCAATCTAACTCTTTTTATCAGCCAAACACAACTTCCCAATAGTAACCAAACATGGTGGCCAATTAAAGATGGCTGCCCTGCTTACCTTTCCAGTTTTGATGTCGCGCACATAGATGCCTTCATTTTCATCCAGTGGGATAGAATCTCGTCTCACCACCACTTCCACCTCTACTGGTGGAACATACTCAGCTGGACCCCTGATCATCCAACGATCCCCTGGCTTTCTTTCAACTTCATTTCCATCCTGAGCATGAGTGTGTGGGGTGGGGGGGGGGGGGGGTAATGGTAAAAGGGAGAGTGGTTAGCACAATGAAATATCATGGTCTATGGTCACATCATTTAATTTAGACCCTCTCATGTTCTTGCTATACTTCCCAACCTCCTACCTCATCTTCCTCCTTCAGAACTTCCAGGGCTCTAAGAACCAGACCCTCTTCCTCAGAAAGGATATACACGTCTTGGATTCCATACTCTAGACTCTCCCCAGGTTGTAAGAAGAAGGACTTTTCACCCTGCAAAGAAGACAATATCAGATGGAATTACGTCACCTACTTTTAATCTCTCAGACAGTGTCAACATGGAGGTCTTTCAAAGACAAGGCAATTGCATTTTTTGTCCCCACATCTAGGAGACAAGCTCTTTAGCTTCTTCATCCACCAGCCTCCAGCTCTCGGACTCTTGCAGTCTCAGTCTTTGAGGAACATCTACGAGCTTTCTCTCACCTCCACCATCTAAACATTATCATACATCCACAAGCAGATGTGGAGTCCTCTTGTACCTCCACAACGAGGTGTGATGCTCTCTCATTCACGAAGCTCCATTGACACCCAATGTTCAATTCATGTTCCATCTCACCTTAACAACTTTTTTCTGTCCCAGCTGTGGTTTCCCATCTTCTCCCAGTGGGTCTATGATTACACAATATTGTCGACTATTCAAGGTGGTGATATCCACAATTCCCACCACCTCTTCATACACATTAGGGATGTAGGCCTCTGTGTCCTCCATTGTCACCAGCCATTCTTCCCCAGTGCGGTGCAGATTGTCTTTGTCATCACGGAACGTCTTGGTGGCTCGAATGTGTAAAGCATTCTGTACAATATGGAATTATGGTTTTATTAGACATTGACTGATGCAACTCACAAGCTGCCATTTTTAATTTAGACAAAAACAATGTAAGGAAGTACTGTTCCACTTATTGGATGGTGACAAACTAACAAAGGGAACTAAACGTATGGTTTACCAGTAGGTAAACGTGACCTGACATCATTCCATGTGGTGCCAAATTAACCAGTCACATTTTGGTCTTCTTCGGGTCAAGGAGAATGAAACGGACTTAAGGTGACACAAGTGATGGACCTAAATGTCAATTTGAGATTCCACCTCTTGTTGAATACTAGTTACCACACCTTTATCACACATTGTTTGACCTAAATCAAAGGAGTATCTAGTGGGTCTTGAAGAGAGGTTTGGGAACCACTGTCTTAGAGTTTGTGAGAAAAGAGACAGATATGGCCATAAACATCATTTCTTACCTTCTCAGTCAGGACAAATGCATCCACAACATCGACAACCTCCTCAAACACACCTGGGAGGTAGGCACCGACTTTCTTAACCAGCCACTCCTCACCTGGAAAAGGAAAATAGAAGAATGAGGAAATTAGCAGGTAAAAGCCACTGTCTATCATACAAAAGAGGGAGTGAGAGGAGCGAGAAATAAAGATGGAGAGTGAGAAATAAAGATGGAGAGTGGGGGGAGAGAGATAGCACACACAGAGAATTTGGACAATGAGAGAAAGAGTGCGAGACAGAGAGAGACCACAAGGCAGAGAAATGGCGAGACAGAAGACAGAGAGAGACTGCATGAGAGTGCAAGAGTTGGTGAGACAGAGTATGCAAGACAAAAATTGAGAGAGTGAGAGAGTGCAAGATGGAGAGAGCTACGGAGAGATACTTGGAAGACAGGGGATATATAGAAAGAGTGAGAGAGGGAGATTGAGTGATAGAGTGAGAAAAGTAGCGAAGTAGAGCGATTGTAATGGAGAATGAGAAAAAGAAGGTGAAAAAGAAAACGGTGAGAGAGAAGTAATGAGAGGAAAGATTAAAAAAAGCTAGGAGATTAAAATAACATGTAATTAAGATTATTCAAGACTAAAGAGTAACACAAATATTAAAGATTGTATTAATTATCCAAACAAGAAGCACGATGTACTGACCAGTGACCCTCTCGCGGTTATCTCTGTCCTTGCACTCCTTGCGGGCTCGCAGGCGGATGGCCTGGTTATGTCGGATCACAGTGGCTTGGATGGTCTGCACCACTTCCACCTCTTTCCGTGGTATGTAGGTTCCTGCAGAGGTCATAGGTCAGACCTGACTTATCTGGCTACATGAAGCGAGTGGAATGGCTCAGCCGATGAGCTGACACTTACCTGGGCCTTCAAACAGCCACTCATCCCCTGCCACAAACTTGCCATCGTCATCTTCCAGGTCTAGCAGAGCTTTAAGGTGCAGGGCGGTGTTAGCAATTACCACAGTGAGTGGGGTGATACCCTGTGTGAGAGAAGGGAAAGGGTTACAGAGACAAAGAGAGATGGCAAGAGTCAGAGATGGGGGTGAAAACACAGCGATGAGCCATATCCGTCACACTTAAAGAGAGACACTCACAGTTTTAACCCTATTCTAAAAAAAACAGCCACCAGCAGCAAAGTGCCGAGAGGTGTGTTGTGAACAAAGGACTACAAATCCCATGATGCTTTGCTGCAGACTGAATTCCCATACTTTGCTACAATGCTGTAGTTGCCTCTGATTGGCCAAAACAAATTATGAATTTGATGCTAATTTAGCTTGGATTTTCAGGGGCATTTTTAGGGTAAGTTTATTAACGTTTGGGGATCACACAAAAAAATGTTTGCATACGCTACTGACTGTCCTCGATCAGATGCATTCATAATCTATGAAACTTCCAGTTTACCTTTAATATGTGGTTACCTGCACCAAATAATATATTAAGCTTATGGGGATCAGCTTTCTTTAAATGCTTATAAACTATTAACTACATTTAAGTTATTTTTCCTTTATAGTTAGTAAGTCTGAATAAATCAAAGGAAAAAGCTGAAGCAGAGTGAGACAGTAGTTAAGAAGCTCCGCACAGTAGTGAGGGAGGGTTATCGGAGATATCTAAGACTCATATATGCCTCATGTATTAATGCCAATATTTAAAAAATTCAAAAAGTAACTCCCACCCATGCACCGTACTAATTATGTGGTCCAGGTGACCCCTGATCCCCGTCCTCCAAGCACATCAAAGCTCTTTACTTGAACCAAGATGACCAGTCAGACTGGTTGACCCAGTGATTAGTAGTCCTATTTCAAGCCTGGCTTTCCTTAAATACTGGCTTGTTGATGCACCTTTAAAGCCGGGGCATCCTGTACAAACAAAAACAAAGTCAGAGGTGCTCAATCCGTGATAGATTAATTCTATGGACATGATAACCCACTCTGAGAGCAACCTCTTATACCTCACTTGTGCCCTTCACAAAGAGAGAAATATCCTGTAGTATATCAGCCAGGTCTCACTCAAAGGAGTGATCCAGCCCCAAAATGCC
Source organism: Discoglossus pictus (assembly GCA_027410445.1). NCBI lineage: Eukaryota > Metazoa > Chordata > Amphibia > Anura > Alytidae > Discoglossus > Discoglossus pictus. The sequence goes on along the minus strand of CM050172.1, from coordinate 23,058,766 downwards.
AGGCAATTCTACCGTGATTAGGAGAAACAGCAAACCCCAGACGTACGTTTCAGCCTTTATTGGATTTTTTTATTCATTCAAATGACCCTTGAGGTTTAGTCTCCCTAAGGGTGATAGGGGACTCCTTGCTCATTGCTACTTATGGAGTTCAGCTGCACCTCACTGACAAGGCCCAATGAAGGTTGAAACTTACATCTGAGGTTTGCTGTTTCTCCTGTTCAGGGTAGAATTGCCTGGTATTTCGGGGCTGGATCAGTCTATTGAGTGAGATCAGACTCATATACTACAGGATATTTCTCCTTGTTAAAGACACAAGTGGCTAAAAGAGGTTGCCCTAAGAGTGGGATATCATGTCCATGGAACCAAACTATTATGGTTAGTTGTTCTCTGATAGAGCACATCTATTTAGTTTTTTTGCTCATCTTTTACACACACTAATTCTACATGCTATACACACACATTATACACAAACCTGCTGCAGCTCTTCCCCAGGGTATAGGGGGAATGGGTCCTGCGTCAGGCGGATCTCCTGGTCTCCATGACGCAGTTTTGCTTGTCCGACGTCATCAAACAGCACATTCCTCTCCGAGTCCCACAGCACAGGGTTCAATATCACACAGTAATGACGTGGGGGAACCATAACCATGCGCACGGGGTGGAACAGGACCCTGCAGACAGAGCATTGCATCATTATAGCCCCTGTAATAAATGTAATGGGAGCTCACAGGCACGCCCCTCCATTTTTTTGCATTGTGTTAATGTTTTTGACTTGAACTTACCCCTGAAAGCGCTACAAAATATGTTGGCGCGTTACAAATAAAGAATAGCGGAAGAAAAGAAACTCAGGAGTGTTCTCTCAGGTGACTTAAAGCAAATACAGAAAGAAAAAATACACAAATATCAAAATGTATCCCGGCTCTCTCCTATTGACTTTATCTTTTACTGTGGGGATGATAAGGAAGCAAAGCATGCCCAGAGGATGAATAATAGTCACAAAGACTTGTCATTATTCCATCTTATAGTAAGTCAGAATGTCCTTCCTACCCATCATCCCCTAACAGTGGGAGATAATTAGTGATTTATGTGTCCCTGGTGGTCCAGTGGTTAGGACTCGGTGCTTTCACGAATGGGGTTTGATCCCCACACCACCCTGAATCTGAGCATGGTTGGGCCTGGTCAGTACTTGGATGGGAGACCTAGAATAGAGATTTAGTGGTACAAACCAACACAGTAAAACAATTCAAAATGGTCTGGAATAGGAATAAGATAAGGAGTCTACCAGCCTATGTTCCCAAGTGTGTGGGTGTAGGCTCCCTTGCACGCTGCAGAGCATTGCACATACACTGAGCAGATGATCCCAACACAGGACATTAGATTTCCCATAAAAAAGCATTACAACAAGAATCATGCAAATGCAGGACGCAATCCCCCACACACCCCAGGAGGATCCAGCCTCATACACTCTAGTGATACCCCACAAGCCCTGCTCCAGCCATGTGCACCTTAATCATTCCCCAGAGGATCCGGCCTGGTCCTATCCTGTTATGGTTACGGCACCAGTCCGACGATGCAGTGCTGTGACCAACCACTAGATGGCGCTGCTGATATTCCAGTGCCATATCATAAAGTCATGGCTTAGGGAAACTGTTAGGGTTAGGGTGAGGCTACCATTCTAAGCTTAGAACTCCTCTAAACATATCGGCAGCGCCATCTAGCGGTTGGTCGCTGCACTGCAGTGGCAGACCTGTGCCGTAACTATAACAGGATAGATGGCCCCACACATCTCTGTGATTCACGATAGGCCCTAATGTGGCCCCACAAAATCTAGCCCCATTCACCCTAGTCCTGCCCCACATGGCTCTCACCCACGCCTCCACCTACCCCAGGGACCTGAAGGACTAAGCTCCACATTTCACCCCAGTAATGCCCTCACACAACAGGCCGCTCACCTCTCATTGTCCTGCCTGATATAGGTCTTGGGTCCAGTGACCACCCGGGAGATGTTACTGTTCTGGTCCAACACATGGATGTAATGATACGGGGGGATGCGGATGATGGACTCCTCACTCATTCTGACGGGTATCACACCTGTAAGGGGGAGGGCTGGGGACAAGAGGAGGAGGAAATGGAGGGAGAAAAAATAAAAATATATAAATAATGTCAATTTAAACAAATGTGATATGTACAGTATTTAATGGCGATACTGGGAAATTATTAATAGCAGATGGTGGGGGGGGGGGGGGGGGCTACCAGGAAAGCAGAGGCTCAGGGGGGGAGTGACAGAGCAGGGGTGGAGGAGGAAGTGAATCACTATACAGAACTGCCATAACAGAATATAATCTCACCTCCAGGTAGTTACTGTATATATGGCCGACAGGGTCACAAACACCTCACGACTTTGCTGTGTCACTTGTATAAACATAAGGAGATTGGGCCTAGGTGTACTAAGCAGCACTGAAAGCAGATCGGGAAGCCACGAGGCTAACGTCTTCAGGGAAATAACAGGGAGGATGATCTGCAAGCTAAGGGCGGGCAATAGGTAGTTAAAGAGATGAGTGATAAGGAGAAATACTCTGCAGAACTACGAAAAGAGACTATCAGCAGAGGAAGAAGTTAATTAAGGAGTAACGCTCTGCAGAGTAATTTCAAAATGGTTTATTTAGAATAGGAGGTGAGAGAGGGAGGGTTAGAGACACGGCAGAGTGGGAGGGGGAGCTGAGACACGGCAGAGTGGGGGGGAAGCTGGGACCTGGCAGAGTGGGGGGGGAAGCTGGGACCTGGCAGAGTGGGGGGGGGAAGCTGGGACCTGGCAGAGTGGGGGGGAAGCTGGGACCTGGCAGAGTGGGGGGGAAGCTGGGACCTGGCAGAGTGGGGGGGAAGCTGGGACCTGGCAGAGTGGGGGGGGGGAAGCTGGGACCTGGCAGAGTGAGGGGGAAGCTGGGACCTGGCAGAGTGGGGGGGAAGCTGGGACCTGGCAGAGTGGGGGGGGGAAGCTGGGACCTGGCAGAGTGGGGGGGGGAAGCTGGGACCTGGCAGAGTGGGGGGGGGAAGCTGGGACCTGGCAGAGTTGGGGGGGGAAGCTGGGACCTGGCAGAGTGGGGGGGGGAAGCTGGGACCTGGCAGAGTGGGGGGGGGGAAGCTGGGACCTGGCAGAGTGGGGGGGGGGAAGCTGGGACCTGGCAGAGTGGGGGGGGGAAGCTGGGACCTGGCAGAGTGGGGGGGGGGGGAAGCTGGGACCTGGCAGAGTGGGGGGGGGGGAAGCTGGGACCTGGCAGAGTGGGGGGGGGGGGAAGCTGGGACCTGGCAGAGTGGGGGGGGGGGAAGCTGGGACCTGGCAGAGTGGGGGGGGGGAAGCTGGGACCTGGCAGAGTGGGGGGGGGGGGAAGCTGGGACCTGGCAGAGTGGGGGGGGGGGAAGCTGGGACCTGGCAGAGTGGGGGGGGGGAAGCTGGGACCTGGCAGAGTGGGGGGGGGAAGCTGGGACCTGGCAGAGTGGGGGGGGGGGGAAGCTGGGACCTGGCAGAGTGGGGGGGGGGGGAAGCTGGGACCTGGCAGAGTGGGGGGGGGGGGGAAGCTGGGACCTGGCAGAGTGGGGGGGGGGGGAAGCTGGGACCTGGCAGAGTGGGGGGGGGGGGAAGCTGGGACCTGGCAGAGTGGGGGGGGGGGAAGCTGGGACCTGGCAGAGTGGGGGGGGGGAAGCTGGGACCTGGCAGAGTGGGGGGGGGGGAGCTGGGACCTGGCAGAGTGGGGGGGGGGAGCTGGGACCTGGCAGAGTGGGGGGGGGGAGCTGGGACCTGGCAGAGTGGGGGGGGGGGAGCTGGGACCTGGCAGAGTGGGGGGGGGGGGAGCTGGGACCTGGCAGAGTGGGGGGGGGGAGCTGGGACCTGGCAGAGTGGGGGGGGGAGCTGGGACCTGGCAGAGTGGGGGGGGAGCTGGGACCTGGCAGAGTGGGGGGGAAGCTGGGACCTGGCAGAGTGGGGGGGAAGCTGGGACCTGGCAGAGTGGGGGGGAAGCTGGGACCTGGCAGAGTGGGGGGGGAAGCTGGGACCTGGCAGAGTGGGGGGGGAAGCTGGGACCTGGCAGAGTGGGGGGGGGGGGAAGCTGGGACCTGGCAGAGTGGGGGGGGGGGGCTGGGACCTGGCAGAGTGGGGGGGCTGGGACCTGGCAGAGTGGGGGGGGGGGGCTGGGACCTGGCAGAGTGGGGGGGGGGGGGGCTGGGACCTGGCAGAGTGGGGGGGGGGGCTGGGACCTGGCAGAGTGGGGGGGGGGGCTGGGACCTGGCAGAGTGGGGGGAAAGCTGGGACCTGGCAGAGTGGGGGGGAAGCTGGGACCTGGCAGAGTGGGGGGAGGGGGGGGAGCTGGGACCTGGCAGAGTGGGGGGTGGAGCTGGGACCTGACAGAGTGGGGGGGGAGCTGGGACCTGACAGAGTGGGGGGGAAGCTGGGACCTGGCAGAGTGTGGGGGGGGGGGGGGAGCTGGGACCTGGCAGAGTGGGGGGGAGCTGGGACCTGGCAGAGTGGGGGGAAAGCTGGGACCTGGCAGAGTGGGGGGGGAAGCTGGGACCTGGCAGAGTGGGGGGGGGGAAGCTGGGACCTGGCAGAGTGGGGGGGGGGGAAGCTGGGACCTGGCAGAGTGGGGGGGGGAAGCTGGGACCTGGCAGAGTGGGGGGGGAAGCTGGGACCTGGCAGAGTGGGGGGGGAAGCTGGCACCTGGCAGAGAAGAGATGTGGAATAGAAGAGTGGGGGTCTGTGTGTTCTCACAGAGTGTAAATAAGTAAAGGGTGGGTAGTGCCCTGCAGTGGGTGGGCTGTGCCCTGGGAGGGTGGGTAGTGCCCTGCACTGGGTGGGCTGTGCCCTAGGAGGGTTGGTAGTGCCCTGCACTGGGTGGGATGCCCCTCGCTCTCCATAACCTGCAGAGCTCTCATTTACCTGCTGTCACTGTCTCTGTTGCTTGAGAAGAGCGACCAGGTCAGAAGAACACTGCAGATCAGAGACACTCCCTGTGACTGGAAGAGGAGGAGGAGGTGGTGGGGAGTCAATTAACCACTTAACTACCAGGGAGACTGCCTGCACTGCACATATACAGATATATGATATATGTGAAGACAGTGTGTACATACAGAGCAGTGCGTATCTGTATCTAGGTGCAGTTATATATACAGTGGGTATAAAAAGTCTACACACCCCTGTTAAAATGTAAGGTTTCTGTGCTGTAAAAAAATGAGACAAAGATAAATCATTTCAGAACTTTTTCCACCTTTAATGTGACCTATAAACTGTACAACTCAATTGAAAAACAAACACATCTTTTAGGTGGAGGGAAGAAAAATAAAAAATAAAAATAATGTGGTTGCATAAGTCTGCACACCCTCTTATAACTGGGGATGTAGCTGTGTTCAGAATTAAGCAATCACATTCCAAATCGTGTTAAATAGGAGTCAGCATACACCTGCCATCATTTAAAGTGCCTCTGATTAACCCCAAATAAAGTTCAGCTGCTCTAGTTGGTCTTTCCTGAAATGTTCTTAGTCGCATCCCACAGCAAAAGCCATGGTCCACAGAGAGCTTCCAAAGCATCAGAGGGATCTCATTGTTAAAAGGTATCAGTCAGGAGAAGGGTACAAAAGAATTTCCAAGGCATTAGATATACCATGGAACACAGTGAAGACAGTCATCATCAAGTGGAGAAAATATGGCACAACAGAGACATTACCAAGAACTGGAGCTCCCTCCAAAATTGATGAAAAGACGAGAAGAAAACTGGTCTGGAAGGCTACCAAGAGGCCTACAGCAACATTAAAGGAGCTGCAGGAATATCTGGCAAGTACTGGCTGTGTGGTACATGTGACAACAATCTCCCGTATTCTTCATATGTCTGGGCTATGGGGTAGAGTGGCAAGACGAAAGCCTTTTCTTACGAAGAAAAACATCCAAGACAGGCTACATCTGAAGTCTCCCAAAAGCATGTGGGAAAAGGTGTTATGGTCTGATGAAACCAAGATTGAACTTTTTGGCCATAATTCCAAAAGATATGTTTGGCGCAAAAAAAAACTGCACATCACCAAAAGAACACCATACCCACAGTGAAGCATGGTGGTGGCAGCATCATGCTTTGGGGCTGTTTTTCTTCAGCTGGAACTGGGGCCTTAGTTAAGATAGAGGGAATTATGAACAGTTCCAAATACCAGTCAATATCGGCACAAAACCTTCAGGCTTCTGCTAGAAAGCTGAACATGAAGAGGAACTTCATCTTTCAGCTTGACAACGACCCAAAGCATACATCCAAATCAACAAAGGAATGGCTTCACCAGAAGAAGATTAAAGTTTTGGAATGGCCCAGCCAGAGCCCAGACTTGAATCCGATTGAAAATCTGTGGGGTGATCTGAAGAGGGCTGTGCACAGGAGATGCCCTCGCAATCTGACAGATTTGGAGAGTTTTTGCAAAGAAGAGTGGGCAAATCTTGCCAAGTCAAAATGTGCCATGCTGATAGACTCATACCCAAAAAGACTGAGTGCTGTAATAAAATCAAAAGGTGCTTCAACGAAGTATCAGTTTAAGGGTGTGCATACTTATGCAACCATATTATTTTATTTTTATATTTTTTCTTCCCTCTACCTAATAGGTTTCAGTTTGTTTTTCAATTGAGTTGTACAGTTTATAGGTCACATTAAAGGTGGAAAAAGTTCTGAAATGATTTATCTTTGTCTCCTTTTTTTTACAGCACAGAAACCTGACATTTTACCAGGGGTGTGTAGACTTTTTATATCCACAGTACAGTGGGTATACATGACAGTGTTTATATACAGAGCAGTGCGTATCTGTATCTAGGTGCAGTTATATACACAGTGGGTATAAGTGACAGTGTGCATGTACAGAGCAGTGCAGAGCCTTTTATATATGTACATAGTGTTTATACAGAGTATATGTGTTTATATACAGACCAATGTTTACTGGACCTGTGAGTGCAGATCAGTGTGTGTACAATGGACGTAAGTAATGGCAGCTGCTCCTATATAGACCCCTCTCATATTCTTAAAATACGAATTTGTTTAAAGCTGTTTTATTTCTGCTCTGTTTAAACCACAGTGTATGTAATGTCCCCACTAGGTGTGTCAGGGGGACAATAGGTGTATATGTCACAGACAGGAGGTGCAGCATTCCTCTCTGATACGAGGGAGCGTCCTGCACACAGATAGTACAGCGAGGGTAACATTAGGGTTAAAGTTCAAAGGCGTGTATAGTCATTGGGGAGGCCCGAAGTCTATTGTAATGTGATTCATGGGGCCTAAAGCCCAATGTACATGTACTGATACGGCCCAAATACTAAAGAAAGTTATTCATGAGGCCCAGATACTATAAACAATTATTGATAAGGCCCAACTACTATATATACAGTGTATATATATATATATATATATATATATATATATATATATATATATATATATATATATATATGTAACAGAACCCATCACTGTTTTCCCCTGTTTTATGGTTATTTAATTCTTATGGTTAAAATATGATCACATTGCTGTACTGTAGATATGTTGTTTTATGTTCTACAGAATATATTGGCTCAGAATATTACAGCTACTAGGCTAATAGATAATCCAATTACAGAGACTCCTCATAAGATAAGGAAGTCTTTTTAAAGTGTTTTTATTATGAGACATAGAACAAAGAGAAGTATAATCTGATCAATGTCTGATTGTATCAAAGTAGCCAGGTAGCCTCAGGGAGGTATGACCACACCTATTGTCTCTCTATGTGTATTGTGTGGCCAAATATGGGGGATGTGTATTGCCTGTGGAAAGAGGTGTATATATATTTCTGCATATAACAAAATAAAGACCGTATTCTTTGACTCCCAATTGAGTGTCGTCCAATATAGGTGGTCTGGGATTTTGAGACTGCGCAGTGCTTCTATATGGATATTTAACGGTATACCAGCGGAGATATTGGACTTCATGTTCCAACTCCGTTACAATATATATATATATATGTTATTGTTGAGGCCCAAATACTTTAGGAAAGTTACTGAAAAGGTCCAAAGACTATATATATATATATACTAGCAAATTGCCCGTCAAAAAATGACGGCAATGAAATTGTAAGTGAGCTATTGCTCTATAGATAAGGCCCAAATCCAGTCATCAAGTTATAGATAAGGCCCAAATCCAGTCTTCAAGTTATAGATAAGGCCCAAACCCAGTCATCAAGTTATAGATAAGGCCCACCCCAGTCATCAAGTTATAGATAAGGCCCAAATCCAGTCATCAGGTTATAGATAAGGCCCAGATCCAGTCATCAAGTTATAGATAAGGCCCAAACCCAGTCATCAAGTTATAGATAAGGCCCAAACTCAGTCATCAAGTTATAGATAAGGCCCAAATCCTAAATAAAGTTATTGTAAGAACCCAGCTTTCATATTGAGTTGTCCAGCCTCACAATACAGTACAGGGATCATCTCCTGCTACAGACAGGACTGGGGTTATTTTAAGTCAAACATCTCAGGATCACACATCAAGGTCCCCCTCGCATGTCAGTGGTGGGGGATCAGTACATGTGGGGCAATGCTCTGCAGAAGTTCCCATAGTGAAGGGAGCGTTGCTCTGCAGGATGTCACACAGTATATGGAGCAATGGTTTGAAAGTGTCACAGTTGCTAAAATCCTAATACCTCTTTATGTATGGCCCACCTAGCCATGAACTTGTAAGCCGCCCCTGGGTGCACGAGCACATGATCATCTTTTTTTGCAATGCCCCAATATGGCTCTATGTCTTACAAATCAATGTTGTTGCACTAACTCTATTATGGGACATAAATAAACCTATATATGTATGCAAACTCCCCCCCAAAGAACGTACTTGTGACCCCTTGCTAGAGAGGCAGGGTCAAAATGAGAATTATATACAAACTGATATTTCAATGTATAGTTAAGCACATGAGGCATCCCCCAGGCACCTGCCTTATTTGTCTAATTATAAATCTGGCCATGTATAGAGCAATGCTCTGTGTGACGTTCCATTATGTATAGAGCAATGCTCTGCAGGATTTTACATAGTGAATGGAGAGACCATGTGTGGGATATTACAATGTGCATACAGTAGTGATCGGCAGAATGTTATAGTGTAGGGAGCAATGCTCTGCATACTGTAGGCCAGGGGTCTCCAAACTCTGTCCTGGTGGGCCGCACCCAGGCCTGGATTTGAGGATTTCCTTCCTGTGCACAGATGAGTCAATCAGGATGACTGAAGAAGCAATAGTCTCACCTGCTTGCAGCAAGGATATCCACAAATCCAGGCCTGGGTGCGGCCCTCCAGGACCGAGTTTGGAGACCCCTGCTCTAGGCTGTTACTTGGCAAATTGAAAAATTCTGCACGGGCTGGTACGTGGTAACTGGAGAAATGCTCTGCAGGATGCAGAATGTACAGAAACATTCTGCAGGACAGCACATGGAATATGAAGTGGGGGTCTGCAGGATGGTACATGGTAATTTGAGCGATGTGCTGCAGTAAGTTACATGGTGACTAGTCATGCTCTGCATTTTTTTACATATTATATAAAGAGATTTTCTGCAATAGTGAATGAGACGGCACCGTCATGGCTGATTTTGGGGCTCTCCTGCATCCCACATGTACCACTGTTATCTGGGACTCTTACACATCTCATTGATAACATAAAGGCTATCAAAATAGACATAGGATGTGTTCTAATGATTATAACAGTTACCGTCATGTATGTAATGTTTGAGCATAGTTATATCATGAATGTAATGTGTGATTATAGTTACTATCATGTATGTAATGTGTGAGTATAGACACCGTCATGTATGTAATGTGTGAGTATAGGTATATCATGAATGTAATGTTTGAGCATAGTTATATCATGAATGTAATGTGTGAGTATAGTTATATCATGTATGTAATGTGTGAGTATAGTTATATCATGAATGTAATGTTTGAGCATAGTTATATCATGAATGTAATGTGTGAGTATAGTTACCGTCATGTATGTAATGTGTGAGTATAGTTACTATCATGTATGTAATGTGTGAGTATAGTTACTATCATGTATGTAATGTGTGAGTATAGTTACTATCATGTATATAATGTGTGAGTATAGTTATATCATGTATGTAATGTGTGAGTATAGTTACTATCATGTATGTAATGTGTGAGTATAGTTATATCATGAATGTAATGTTTGAGCATAGTTATATCATGAATGTAATGTGTGAGTATAGTTACTATCATGTATGTAATGTGTGAGTATAGGTATATCATGTATGTAATGTGTGAGTATAGTTATATCATGAATGTAATGTGTGAGTATAGTTATATCATGTATGTAATGTGTGAGTATAGTTATATCATGAATGTAATGTGTGAGTATAGTTATATCATGAATGTAATGTGTGAGTATAGTTACTATCATGTATGTAATGTGTGAGTATAGGTTTATCATGTATGTAATGTGTGAGTATAGTTATATCATGAATGTAATGTGTGAGTATAGTTATATCATGTATGTAATGTGTGAGTATAGATATATCATGAATGTAATGTGTGAGTATAGTTATATCATGAATGTAATGTGTGAGTATAGTTATATCATGAATGTAATGTGTGAGTATAGTTATATCATGTATGTAATGTGTGAGTATAGTTATATCATGAATGTAATGTGTGAGTATAGTTATATCATGTATGTAATGTGTGAGTATAGTTATATCATGAATGTAATGTTTGAGCATAGTTATATCATGAATGTAATGTGTGAGTATAGTTACCGTCATGTATGTAATGTGTGAGTATAGTTACTATCATGTATGTAATGTGTGAGTATAGTTACTATCATGTATGTAATGTGTGAGTATAGTTACTATCATGTATATAATGTGTGAGTATAGTTATATCATGTATGTAATGTGTGAGTATAGTTACTATCATGTATGTAATGTGTGAGTATAGTTATATCATGAATGTAATGTTTGAGCATAGTTATATCATGAATGTAATGTGTGAGTATAGTTACTATCATGTATGTAATGTGTGAGTATAGTTATATCATGTATGTAATGTGTGAGTATAGTTATATCATGTATGTAATGTGTGAGTATAGTTATATCATGTATGTAATGTGTGAGTATAGTTATATCATGTATGTAATGTGTGAGTATAGTTATATCATGTATGTAATGTGTGAGTATAGTTATATCATGTATGTAATGTGTGAGTATAGTTATATCATGAATGTAATGTGTGAGTATAGTTACTATCATGTATGTAATGTGTGAGTATAGTTATATCATGAATGTAATGTGTGAGTATAGGTATATCATGAATGTAATGTGTGAGTATAGGTATATCATGAATGTAATGTGTGAGTATAGTTATATCATGAATGTAATGTGTGAGTATAGTTATATCATGTATGTAATGTGTGAGTATAGTTACTATCATGTATGTAATGTGTGAGTATAGTTATATCATGAATGTAATGTGTGAGTATAGTTATATCATGAATGTAATGTGTGAGTATAGTTTTATCATGTATGTAATGTGTGAGTATAGTTATATCATGTATGTAATGTGTGAGTATAGTTATATCATGTATGTAATGTGTGAGTATAGTTATATCATGAATGTAATGTGTGAGTATAGTTATATCATGAATGTAATGTTTGAGCATAGTTATATCATGAATGTAATGTGTGAGTATAGTTACTATCATGTATGTAATGTGTGAGTATAGTTATATCATGTATGTAATGTGTGAGTATAGTTATATCATGTATGTAATGTGTGAGTATAGTTATATCATGTATGTAATGTGTGAGTATAGTTATATCATGTATGTAATGTGTGAGTATAGTTATATCATGTATGTAATGTGTGAGTATAGTTATATCATGAATGTAATGTGTGAGTATAGTTACTATCATGTATGTAATGTGTGAGTATAGTTATATCATGAATGTAATGTGTGAGTATAGGTATATCATGAATGTAATGTGTGAGTATAGGTATATCATGAATGTAATGTGTGAGTATAGTTATATCATGAATGTAATGTGTGAGTATAGTTATATCATGTATGTAATGTGTGAGTATAGTTACTATCATGAATGTAATGTGTGAGTATAGTTATATCATGAATGTAATGTGTGAGTATAGTTTTATCATGTATGTAATGTGTGAGTATAGTTATATCATGTATGTAATGTGTGAGTATAGTTATATCATGAATGTAATGTGTGAGTATAGTTATATCATGTATGTAATGTGTGAGTATAGTTATATCATGAATGTAATGTGTGAGTATAGTTATATCATGAATGTAATGTGTGAGTATAGTTATATCATGAATGTAATGTGTGAGTATAGTTATATCATGAATGTAATGTGTGAGTATAGTTATATCATGTATGTAATGTGTGAGTATAGTTATATCATGAATGTAATGTGTGAGTATAGTTATATCATGAATGTAATGTGTGAGTATAGTTATATCATGAATGTAATGTGTGAGTATCGTTATATCATGAATGTAATGTGTGAGTATAGTTATATCATGAATGTAATGTGTGAGTATAGGTATATCATGAATGTAATGTGTGAGTATAGTTATATCATGTATGTAATGTGTGAGTATAGTTACCGTCATGTATGTAATGTGTGAGTATAGTTATATCATGAATGTAATGTGTGAGTATAGATATATCATGAATGTAATGTGTGAGTATAGACACCGTCATGTATGTAATGTGTGAGTATAGGTATATCATGTATGTAATGTGTGAGTATAGTTATATCATGAATGTAATGTGTGAGTATAGTTATATCATGAATGTAATGTGTGAGTATAGTTATATCATGTATGTAATGTGTGAGTATAGTTATATCATGTATGTAATGTGTGAGTATAGTTATATCATGAATGTAATGTGTGAGTATAGTTATATCATGAATGTAATGTGTGAGTATAGTTATATCATGTATGTAATGTGTGAGTATAGTTATATCATGAATGTAATGTGTGAGTATAGTTATATCATGAATGTAATGTGTGAGTATAGTTATATCATGTATGTAATGTGTGAGTATAGTTATATCATGAATGTAATGTGTGAGTATAGGTATATCATGAATGTAATGTGTGAGTATAGTTATATCATGTATGTAATGTGTGAGTATAGTTATATCATGTATGTAATGTGTGAGTATAGTTATATCATGTATGTAATGTGTGAGTATAGTTATATCATGAATGTAATGTGTGAGTATAGTTATATCATGATTGTAATGTGTGAGTATAGTTATATCATGTATGTAATGTGTGAGTATAGTTATATCATGTATGTAATGTGTGAGTATAGTTATATCATGTATGTAATGTGTGAGTATAGTTATATCATGTATGTAATGTGTGAGTATAGTTATATCATGAATGTAATGTGTGAGTATAGTTATATCATGAATGTAATGTGTGAGTATAGTTATATCATGTATGTAATGTGTGAGTATAGTTATATATGAATGTAAGGTGAGTATAGGTATATCATGAATGTAATGTGTGAGTATAGTTATATCATGTATGTAATGTGTGAGTATAGTTATATCATGTATGTAATGTGTGAGTATAGTTATATCATGAATGTAATGTGTGAGTATAGGTATATCATGAATGTAATGTGTGAGTATAGTTACCGTCATGTATGTAATGTGTGAATTTATCTTGTGTGAAATATGTGGACGTGTCCCTCCCCAATGGCACTATTAGTCCTTTTATAGAGTGCAGTTTAATCTTCTTCATTGTAAAGTATTGTCATGACTATGGACATTTTGTTTCTGCCCCACTGGTCATCTGGTATTTCTTAAAGGCCCCCACACTTATTACTTAAGTTAAACAGGAGTTTGTAACCAGAGGGGGATAGTTGTTGCTTATTTCATTCGTGCATTCATTTTCTATGGTCGCAGTTTGTGAGGTCTGTTGATATGTTTCCCTTGTGTAAAAGCACATTACCCTCTGCCCCCCTACAGACCTGGGATATTAGTGACCCAAACAGATAACCTCTAGGTTCTGGTGTATCTGGGGGGGGAGGGGGTTGTGGCTGATGACCTCCTCTAACAGAAGGGATGTGTTTTATATATCTCTGTGACAATAAATAAGTGCTCAGTCTTCCATACACTAAATACCGGTGTGGTCTGATCTCTCTGCGGTCCCATGACTGATGTCCAGATCTAAACTGATGTTCTGAGATGAGAACAAAGTCACAGCCTGTAAATGGTCCCTGTAAGCTAAAGCAGGAAAAGTAGGGGTGCATGGACCCCTCAGTTTTTGGGCTGTGACAAGCACTCTAAAGGGTATCACATGGTGCGACACTCTGCTGACTGGTATACGGGACAATGCTCTGCAGTGAACCTAAGATCATTGTGGCTTGGGATTGTGGTTGCTAAGCTATGTGGGTGTGTGTTTGTGCAGGGCAGCTTGGGAACATACACTTGTGTGTTTGCGTGTGCTGTGTCATTAACATACTATATGTCCGTCTGCACCCTGCACCTGTCATATTACATTAGTGCTGCAGTCCCTCTGGAAAGTAAACTTGTGCTGGCATTATTCACTTATTAACCCTGTAGTTTTCACAGTATCACAATTATTAAATGCTAAACGTGCATCTGGATTATCCAGTGATTATCCCTTTGGCCAACCCTCCCTTCTAATAACCAACTAGGAAGCCCTAAGCCATGTCTGCAAATATTATCTCTAAAAATGCTTGAATGCTCATCCTTTGCAGTTGGTAATCCATCCTCACTGTGCATGCATTCTGCTCTGAGCAAGAACTGAAGAGTAGACCTGCTTGTACTATACCATACTGAAACATGGAGTATACCAACAGGATGCATGTAGTGAAACTCAGGACTCAAATCAGTAACACTGGGACCTTCATTGGCCATTACTTAAATACTAGTAACTTGCCCATCATAAATTATGGTATCATATAGTCTCTCTCAGTGCTGTCTCTCTCTGTGTGCCTTCTCTTTATGCGCCTCTCTCTTTCTCCCTCCCCCCTTTCTCACTCTTCCCCTGCCTCCCTCTCTCTCTCTTCCCCTGCCTCCCCCTCCCCCCCCCACCTGGCTCACCAACCCGCACGTGCGGACATATCGCACACTCGCAATGCACGCGCAGTTGTGCGATCTTTGGAATTGGATCTATCATGTTATGGTGTCGGGACAGGTCTACTGCTGCAGTGTGGCCTCCAATCGCTAGATGGCGCTGCTGATATTTTGCAGCGCTGCCCATATGTGAAAGCTTACCCTAACCCTAACAGTTTACCTAAGCCTTGACTCAATGATATGGCACCGAGATAGTGACAGCGCCATCTAGTGGATGCTCACCGCCACTGCTGCTGCCCTACCATAAGAGGATAGGACCCCAGAATTTACAGTTAGTATCTTGTGAGTAATGCCTGAGCAGAACGCAGCACGCAGGCGTAACTCACAAACTAGTAGCTATAGTGGATAGTCATTTAAACAAGCATGGAAATGGAATTGTGTCCTAGTGCTCAATAAACCAATTTTAATGTATAATTGTCCTGGAGGGAGCACTCATCCCTTTTCGGCAATATGTAATAATATAACTACTGTAGCCAATGAGGCAACATACAGCTGTATAAGCTGTGCGTAGACCGACATTTCCTGCAGATTATTTTATTTAACAAACTGTGGAGATTCCCTTACATATCACATAAGTGGTGCTAAATATACAAATATGTCCAGTGTTTTCTGCATCCTACTGCCTGCAAAAGCCCACCCGCTTTTTAAAACAATTTGTTTATTCAGTATTATTATATATATCAGAAAACACAATGAAATAATCACAATTCCAGCATTTTATATGGCCCAACATATAGCAGCCTGCATCATATATCATCGAAGCATTAAATGGGCAGGAACTATGTAAACCACAGGAATTACCACGTGAGCAAATCCCAGATTTAGGCTCTGTGTGTTGCAAAAGGTATTTGGGGATTACTGGTAAGACACACATCCGGGAGAGAAATACAGCGAGTCACTAAGCCTGATAATGGAGGACGTTTGTAGATAAAAAATACTCCACAAGCTTTTATATTTTGAGCTTTGATTTGCAATTATTCTCGATTATCTTTCCTTTATCTTTCCTGGGCTATTTCTATCTGCCATTTGCTCAGGAGGGTGTGCATTTGTAAACTAATAAGCTTTTCCTTAATTTTGTTGGATGTACTATGACCGAACACGTGGCGTACCCGACATTCATGTTCCAGTACTGTATGCAGGAAAAGTAATATTGCAATATAAATGGAGTGGACCTAAAAATATATTAATATCAAGGGCCTGCTAAGGAGTAGGACCACCATAATAAGAAGTAGGACCACCCTCTGATTCCAGAAGAGCTTCAGTCCTTCTTAAAGTGATGCAAATCCTGAACTGTGTATAGAGGTATTGCACCATTTTTCAAAAAGAGATCCCTCCAAGTTATTCAAAGGATGAAGGTGGTGGATATCTTCCCATAAAGGTTAAACCCGGTAATTGGAGAGGTCATGGAAGGCACCTGACTACATCCTGGGGTTCATGAAACTACTCTTGAATTTGTTCACCATGGTGAATGGGGCATCATGATGGAGAAGGATTTGCCACCATAGGATGTACCTGGTCTTGTAAAATGGACTCGTATTCCTGGACTGTTATTGAACCACGGAGAGCAATGATCGGACCTGATAAGTCCTACAAGATGACTGCACAAACCATCATGGATAGATTTTGGCAACAGACATTGTGGGTTGAGGCATCTTTTTGTCTTTCTTCAAATGGAAAGCTGTCTGGATGGTGAAAGATAACTCGCCAGACCATATTACTTGTATCTCCATTTCTCATGGGTCCAGGTTACATCAGGTTATGCATCTTTGTGCGTTGACCTTGGATACAGGCACTTTCCACATGGCTGCTATGCCATAAATCCAAGCTTTGTGATGATCATAATATAGTGTTTACTATTTAGTATCCGTCTATCCCTGTCAGTGAGCTGCAACTTCCACCAATGCGGCTGGTCCATGTTGGTAGAACCCGTCATTATTTATAGGTCTGTTAAAATGTTCTTTTGTATCTTCGTTTGGGTATTATCCCGTGCTTATTGGTGCAGGGTAATAAAACCCAACGTCTCGGCTGAATGGAAGCTTTACGAACAGGCGTGTGAGGGATCTGTCAAGGTTTTAAAATTAATTATCAAGAGGCTATGACTAGAGCTAAATAATAAAGGCCAACTTGGATTAGTCAGAGGAAAATGGTAGCTCATGCATTGTGTGGCAGTGTGCCACCAGATATACTCTATATAACATTACAGGACAACTTAAATAAGAAATCTGCATTTATATTAAAGAATATACAGTGGAAGCTCTATGTTCATCCGCCCCTATATTTATCAAATCCAATGTTAGTCACATTTTGTATGGGGAAAAAAAGCTCCTATATTCATCCAAAAATCAAATATTAGTCTAAAAAATTAAAAAAAGAGACAGAAATTGACAAGTTTTTTGCTAAATTGTGTGCTGGAGAATAGCTGGAAAAGGGACAAAGAAAAAAAAAAAGTAAAAGACAGAGATCACCAGTTTGGAGTTACCTGATATTTAATGGAAGGCGACTCCTCTCCTAAACAATCATTCCTTTGCTCCTCTTCTGCCATCATCGCTTCTCAGTAAGGATAAAATTCTGGTTCCATATTTATTTATGGATCAAATTCGAGGCTGGGAACGGATTATTCCAATATTAGCTAATTTCTATGGAAAAAAATAATAGATTATATATTCATCCGACTCAGTGTTCGTATATCCTTCAGGAATGGATTATTGAGGAATATAGAGGTACCTGTATTGCAATGTTCTCGTACGGCGTACTGTATCATAATGTACCTCTCTGCCACAGGACTATCCCCCCTCTCCTCTAGCTCATGATGCCTCTCTAGCAGATCCTGCTGGATGTCCGCCCGTCAGACTCAACATGTCAAAGACAGAGCTCCTAATCTTTCCACACTCTTCCACTGCTCACATATCTCTTACCGTTGACAACGCCATCATCACTCCCACCTCTCAGGACCGCTGTCTTGGGGTACTACTGGATCCTGCCCTCTCTTTCATTCCTCACAAACAATCCATCACTAAATGTTGTCATTTCCACCTAAAATACATTTCCAAAATACGTCACATTCTCTCACAAGACAAAACTAAATATCTAATACACTCTCTTATCATATCCTGCCTCAAATACTGCAACTCGCACCTTGTTGGCCTCTCCATCACCCGTCTATCCTCACTTCAATCCATAATGACCCCTCCACTAGACTCATGCACTGTACTAAATGTTCAGCGTCTCCAGCACCTGTCACTCCACTGGCTTCCCATAATCTCCAGGATAACATTTAAAATCTTGACCCCAACATATAAAGCTTTCAATAATAATGCACCCTCATATCTCTGCTCTTGTCTCTAAATACTCTCCCAACTGTCCTCTTCGTTCGGATGACCTTCTTCTTTCCTCCTTTCTCATCACCTCCCCTCATTCCCGCCTTCCGGACTCTTCTCGTGCTGCCCCAATTCTCTTGCCTCTCTCTACCAGACTATCCTCCTGGCTCAACTCACTAAAAACTCATCTGTTTAAAGAAGCGTTTCACCTTTAGCCTTAATATAAGCAATGTTTTGTACCTTATATTTCTACTTGCCCGTCAAAATTTTGAAACCTCGTAATGCTGTTGTTTGCCACACAATGCAAGCCTGTACATTGGTACAAAAAATCCTCTCTAAAGGATATGACATCTTTAATATCAGAAGTGCAAAAGAAAAAGCTAGATCACTAGACAGGAAAGAGTTAATTACTAGAGGAACCAGTAAAAAAAACTATCCAACCATTCAGCATTAAACACCACAAAAAAACCCAGAGGGGAGATCAGACTGAATGTGACTATACCCGGGGTGGGTTAATAATATATGATACGTGCAGGATGGAAGTCTAAACATAAATATACATATAAATATAGAAAAAGAATGAAAAAGAACAAAGCAAATGAATATAAATGCGCTATTAGTATATAACGAGTAATCAGAGGGGGAGTACATGTCACTTCCGGTTCTGACGTCACTCCATGTGGCCCAAACAGGAAACGGATACAGGAGGACCAACATAAGGGGTCTGTACCGTATATATAGATTTCAATGGGTCCAAAAGGTGAAATAAAATGAAATCGAATGTGAAGGGGTTGATGTATAAACAACTGAAATTAGCAACATGTATAAGCTTCAGTGGTCTGTCCCAAATGGTTATTAAATGAATAACAAATAAAACTACATCGCACTGGTATGTGGGATGTAATAAAATATTGAAGGGTAAATGATTGTGTGGACGTACCGCTATAAATATATATATATAAAAAAGATAACAAAAATAGATAAATATTAATATATCGCCAACATATACAGACTCTAATCTCTAGTGGCTTGCCGCAAATAGTTATTAATTAATAAATATTACATTAAGCAAATGTGCATCACACTGGTAGGTGTGTGGGCTAATAACCACCCCATAAACCACATAGATACATATAAACAAATAAATTAAAACATATATGCAGGTAGGATTTTCAAGAATAAGTCCTAGAGATAGGATATCAAGGTGACGGTCGTATTGTTGTAAATATCAATATTAATAATATAACTATATACAGTGGATATAAAAAGTCTACACCCCCCTGTTAAAATGTTAGGTTTCTGTGCTGTAAAAAAATGAGACAAAGATAAATCATTTCAGAACTTTTTCCACCTTTAATGTGACCTATAAACTGTACAACTCAATTGAAAAACAAATTGAAATGTTTTAGGTAGAGGGAAGAAAAAATATAAGTGTGTAGACTTTTTATATCCACTGTAGGTCCTATATAAGAACTCGTATACAGGGGTTATACTCGTGCTTGGAATATAGAATACATACGGTAAATAATTTTTATATATCAAAATGGGATACGTGTGCCCATATTATTATGTTGGTCTATGGTGGTCTCCGATGTATGGGAGTCAAGGTGTAAAACTAGTGATCAGGAAGATTGACAACAGTAATAGTAAAATAATGTGCCTACAAGAGGCATAACGATGTCCTAGGGTGGATCTCCGTTATTCTATGAATGCAGCTAGATCGATATCCTTAATGTGGCCATTGTGTTCTCGGGTCCCCAGGTTGTGGATCCATTTGTCTAAGTTTCTTTAATCTGTATCCTCCCCTCAAGCTTATTTTTACCTGTTCTACTGCTTGTACAGTGATACCCTTTATGTCCCTGTTATGTTTGCAGGTGAGGTGTGCCGAGAAACCATTTTTAAGGTACCCCTGAGACACATTGTAAGTGTGTTCTTTGAAGCTGGTTTTCAAAGTCCTTAGTACGTCACACATATTGTTTGGAAAAACAACACGTAATGACGTACACTACATAGTCGCTTCTGCAGTTGGTGCTGTCTTTAATTTTGAATTTCTTCTTCTTGGCTATAGAGTAAACCACTCCTCTATTTTTTTCCCTTGAGGTGTCTACATGTGCCATAGTTGGTAGTGCCACATCTTCTGCTTCCTTTTGTAGATTTTTACCATGTATTTGGATCCCTAATGGTGAAAGGTATCCTGAGATCACTCGGGGCTAGTCGCTGTTTGAGATGAACGTTCTTTCTAAAATATAATAACAGGTTTATCTGGTAAAAAAAATTCCAATACGTCATCCTTCATTAAAATAGGCTAAAGATCTGTCATAATCTTTTTGATGGGGCCCGCTGCCTTGTTATACTTAGAAAGAAATCCTTTGAATTCCGTATGTGGTACACGCTAACCGCAACACCGGAAGAGACGTCATAAACCGGAAGTTTGGTGGCAAATGAGATTTACACCACTACTGACCTTGCTCGTCTGCTATATGCATGCCCCTTTCTTAGCACTCCTTGTATATTAGGCCCTATTTTCCACTTCCAGTACACACTGACCACGGTACCGGATGTGACTTGATCTACCGGAAGTGCACCGGCCGAATACAACGGCCATAAACTGAGGTCTTCTTGCATCATCTTAGATATAACTCCCATTTGAGGCCTATATGTGGGCACATTTGAGATAACATAATATTCACAACCCGGATATGACCTCATCTGGAACGGAAGTGATGCCATTTTAGTTTAATTTAAAGTGTCTAGCGCACAAATCTATAGTATTTAAGTGCCCTTTTACACATTTATTATCACACATCAGCATGCTGTAAGAGCAGTACCGGTATTTGATAGTTACCACTGAGGAAGCCTAAATAATTAGATGAAACGCGTTTTGTGCCATTTTTTTCCATTATCATCATAGTATGGATATATATATTTTTGTTAATGACAATATACATTTTCTATGTGATTTAATATACCACATTGACAGCGTACATTGTATTTCTATCTGTCTGTGGATATATAACACTGTTTTTTAATAAGTATGTGACTGTGCCAAGAACCACTTTTAGATTCAATAAAGCAACACTATTTTTAAACATGGTTATGGGCCTTTGTGTCGTCTTTCTGATATACCGACATTGGACCTACGGATACTCCCAAGAGAGTCACACACCTGCTCACCAACAGAGAGACAAGAAAAATAAAAAATCTCGGGTCGGTGAAATAGGGATAGAGACGTTGATGGGGAATTCCATACCTCATTAGATAAAGGTCATCAAATGTGAGTTTATTCTTACTTTTACTTCCTGTTTTAGAAAACATTGTTTATATTGCACTAGGAGGTGGTGAGCTTCTTGCTCCCCCTACCTTTTTTTTTCTCTCGTCATAATTTCCTATTAAATTCATCTAATGTCATCTTTTGTAATTTGTTAAGTTTGTTTTCAATTTGTATCTACCCTGTTTAGCACTACTGAATATGTTCGTGCGTTACAAATCAAGGTTAATAATAATAATAGTACAGAAGTGCTCCAATGATTTACATCAGATTTATGGGGTAAGAGTTTTGTTTCAATAGCGAAAACCTATGAGGATGGCACGTTTCTTGTACCTAACTAGACAAGGAACACTCGGATACAACACTCTTATTTTAGATTCCATACTGTGTATGGATAAAGGTGACTCTGTACCCATATTCTGCCCTGCCTAGTATTCTACAGGAGGAAGTAAGTAAATTGGCAGCGTCGGCATGGACGTACTTATTATAACACATATAAAACACACTTGTAACCTACATTGCACCGTGCCAAGACCATTACTGCATTTGTTCCCTCTCTAACATTGTTACATGTAGAGTGCAAAGTACTCACAGGATCAAAAAAAGATTTAGAACACTGACCAACAAAAAAAATATATACATATTTTCTGGGTTTTTAGGCCTGTTCTTAGGGTTTTTTTGGGCGCGGATTATGAAAATTGCATTGGATAGACCAAATCAGCTCTAGTTTCTTAGATATAGATATGGGATAGTAGAGCCAAAGATGGCAGCCAATGGAAAATATTTTGGTTGGAGGACAAAATGTAATCGGTGAACCTTTGGTAGCACGAGATAAAATCATACAGTCACCATTACATATAAAGCTAGGATTGATAAAACAATTTGTAAAAGCTTTGAATAAAGACGGCGCATGCAGTGAATACATAGCGCATAAATTACCTGCGCTTACCATGGACAAACTGAAGGCAGGAATTTCTGATGGACCACATATCAGACAACTTATAAATGACCCACATTTCATAGCATCAGTGAATGAAATTGAATCATGTGCCTGGTCTACATTAGTTTGTGTTGTGAAACACTTTACTTTCTTGGCAACAAGAACTCAGACAACTACATAGTTAGTAGGTTGTAACGTGAGTGTTAAAGTCCATTATCTGCACAGTCACTTAGATCGCTTTCCAGAGAACCTTGGGGGCTTAAGCAAAGAGCAAGACAAAAGATTTCACCAAGACATAAAAACAATGTAAACCAGATACCAAGGCAGATGGGATGATGGCAGACTGTTGTTGGCGTCTTATGTGGGGTTGCCCTAGCAGCCCCACTCGCGGCATAAGGAGCTTCCTGTGTGTCGAATGACTGGAAAGTTTGTAATCAGAAACCACAAAGTTTTTTTATGGCATTTGTTCTGTATCTCAACAACTTGAGCTGATACAGTAAAACTGGTGACATTTTTGGAATCAGCAGATCAAATATACCAAGAAACAGGTCTAACATTTGGAGCACCAAAATGTGTTGGCCTGTGTTATATTCAAACAGAGAACTACTGTAGTAATCCATGGTAATGCAGACATATTTGATATACTTGTATATAGCTTCCCCTTCCAAGCCAACTTCTAAAGCACTGAAACCATTAACCACACAAACACCGAAGTCTGTTTTACGGATCATGCATTATTTCTATAAGTTCTGACAGTGTATTTATAATAAAGAGTGAAATAGAACTTCTTATAAAAAAGCTGAATATCATACTGTGGCTTACATACAAATATGGCACATATATTTCACAGGGCAGTAGCAAAAACGATCATTTAAACATTCACAACGTTGCTGGACTTCAGCATCACCAACCAATTTGGAAAATAATAAAAAGTCATTGTTTTTTGTTTTTGCGACAAGTAATAAAATTATATATACATATATTAATTCACAGGTGTACACACAGTATTAATTCTGTGGGGTAGATGCAGGATTTTTAGGCTCACAATTTTATTCATGAAATCGCTTTCAACGTCCTTTAATGGTTCTGTTTGAGGTCAGGTGGCTCGTAAATATGACTTGCACAGAGAACCAGCTCACATCTGGCGCTGGGTTTTAAAGAGACAGTCCAGATCTACGTGGCTTTTAATATTTTCGTTGTCTGGGAAAGATTGCAGAGGACCGTTTTGGGGTGGGTACAGAGTCAGGGTCCATATCAAAGAGGTCCCGTCCAGTTTTTAGGATCTGCTCTTCAATCTTCTTGTGCCTTTTCATGTCAGAGAGGACCTTGTCTAGTCGGGCCTCCCTCTTCTGGCTACGAGCCGAGCTCCCTGATGGGTGAAGCAGAGACAAGTAGATCAGAAACATGCCAGGATTTCAAGAAAAAAAGAAAAAGGGGGTTTAAGGAAATGTTCACCATAAGTATCCCAATTCTGCGTGTTGAGCCGGTCAAAGGGCCAATTGCATTACTGCAAGTGCTCTTCGTGGTGTGAAAGAGCACAATAGTATATATGTTAAAATGATCTTTTTTTTTTTTTTTAGATATGTTAGTGAGCTGGATTATGAATGCATCTGATATATGAGAATTAGTAGTGTATGAAAACATTGATTTACATCAGAATATCCCAAAATAAAACATTAATTAGCTTACCTTTTACTTAACAAAATTTCCTATGTTTGTTGGCATTTAATCATGTACACCCCTAGAAAATCCAACCTGTGGCTTCTGGCGAGCTCAGTCCAAGAACTAGAACAGTTACTTCCTGTGCTCTGTACCAGAAAGGTCAAAATATGTACCCTGCTGTATTTCCTGTGTGTACCCGGCTTATGTAAGATGTGACCATCAGGATTTGGCTTTTGTGCAAATAACTTTAAGTAAACTGAACTTTTCTATATAACATGTTTTCATACACTACTAATTCTCTATCAGATGCATTAGCTGACCTGTTTAGACGAGTCCAATGCCTGCACAGATAGATTTATTAAGGTTTGTTTTTTTTGCTTTTGATTGCTACACAGACCGTGCAAGAATATGAACATCCTCCGCATTGTTCAACTTCTATTAGGAGGAAAGAGAGCAAAAACCTGAATTGGCCCATAAGAAATAAAAAAATATATACTAGTTCTGCTCCCTTCAAATTGGAAAAATAAAAAAAGTCTTACTTGAATTAGGCACACACCCATGCAACCTGATTGGCTGTGGTAATGCAAAATTAAGTGGTCAGTCTATTACATGTGAACAAAGATTTTACTTTATTTGATTTCTCAGTGAGAAATGCTCATTTAAAAAAAAATATTTCAACAAACAAATAGGAGATCTTTACTGTGAAGTGGTCCTAACTGTGATCCTTTAACATTTTCCACTCTCACTACATTACAGTTCCTTTGAAAAAGGGTAACTCCAATATACTTCTACTAACCACAGAAGAAAAATCCCTTGGACAGTTTGCTATCTGTTCACCTTTTTGCTGCCATTGGGTTTTATCAGTTTCCCCTGTTTATATATTTGGCAAATATATCAGAGCAAGAAAATCAGAATCACACATGGAGACGCGCAACTCTACATTTCCTTACAGTGACACAGCAGAGGTCACAAATCTTGTATAAGTTAAAGCTATTAATAATAACAAGAACATTAACAATTGAATGCTATTAAAAAAGCATATTTCTACAGTAGTGTTAAAGTTCGAAACTTTAATTGTTAGTCATCAGTAGGACAAGGATGTTTATCAGCTAAAAAAAAATAATCAGAAGATAATTCTCTTTTCACCCCATCTGGCCATAGGTTGACAGCACGTCAAAGAGCACATTCTAATAGGTCGCAGGAATGGAGAAATGTTTCGCCGGGTTTGTCTTCTCTTAAAATCCAAACAGCAACATTAGCTATGGTTGTCCACCCAATGTCGATGGTTTCATCAATGGAAATGCATATCTTGCCGGCAATGCAAGATCATATGTTATTTAAAAATGTCTTGGTAACAAGCACAAATAGTTTTTTCCTATTGTTGTTTCATTGGTGATGTGCCATTGGTATACCGCTCTAGAAACTTCCTTAAATGCTGGTTATTGAGTTTATGCAAAGGGATATCCGCCAAGATCATCATTTCACACAGGTCCTTGGAAGCCTCTGAGGTTTTGCATGGTATGGGTGATTTTGATTTCTTCTGGAATAGGAGCGGTTGCCAACTCTCTGATGCAAAACTTCAAGCCACACTTGTCTTGTGTTGTGACGGGTATCTTAAACCAATTCTCAGCAGCAACTTTTACTTTGCTCACTTAAACAAATATTATCTCGCCATCTGTAATAAAATGCTGCTCTACAAACTCCAGAACAAAATTCTCTTAGTTTTGTATTTCTTGAAGCCTTTGCTTTGGGACTGAGGTGACACAATTAAATCTTCCAAGTCATTTAGGAAGAGAAAATCCAAATCATACTCCAGGCCATTGACAAGAGGGGACAGGATAGAGGGAGCCCTAGTGAGGCAGGCCTAGTGGGGCAGGATAACTTTTAAAGTTAGGAAAGATTGGGAAGTATTTGGTTTACAGTTGAGAGCGACTGATTAAAAGACTGAGACTAAGCTCCAAGATATAGATCTGTACTGAAGATGGCCTGATTATGTTACTGCAATCTCCCCCACACATATTGCCTCACAGCAACTACTATAGCTGTGGAAACATTACATAGAGGCTGAGAGTAGGTACACAAGTCTGGCCTTTTCTGATAACCTCTTCCTTTGTGCTGCCCTCTTCAAGTTAAAAACAAATACAGTAACTGTGATTTGCTTAATGATGTGACACCAAACAGCACACAATTACATTCGTTTTTAGAGTTGTCCATTATTTCAGCCATACAATCAGCCAATGATTTGCGGTTATGAAATATGGAAATCCACACCCCCACCATACTTTCTTATAGACTACCCTCTTAAGAATTTAATTGGACAAAAAAAAAATAATTATGTAATTCTGGGCGTTGTTTTTGTTTATTTGTTCAGTAATATTTGACTCTCCGTGACCCTATGGACTACAGCATGCCAGGCCCTTCTGAGCCCCAGCAAGCTCATGTACACTGGTTAAAAGACCTAATTTAGTCATCTCTGCCGTCTCTTTTGTGTGCCTTCAATCTTTCCCAGCATCAGAGTCTCAACAAGCCTGCATTTTAAAAACTAGAGTATTGCAGCCTCAGGCTGACCTGTCTCTCTATAACCCCTGTAAGGTGTGTAGGAAGCTGCCCTAAAAGTTCCTTCAAACCAGTGTGTGTTGCCTGTAGCATCTATTACAGGGAAAGTTTCCTATTAGATGGCCTCCTGGAGAGATCCACCGACCAGAAATGTTTTATTAAATGTAGGCCTGTGTTTGGCTCTTTGTTGATATCTTGCTTGGAGATTTGACAATTTTGCTTTATAATTTTACAAAGCTGGTTTCCAACACGGCCTTTGAGAAAAAATGGGTGTGGGCTCTGCATGGAGAGATTATCAAGGAGGTGCAAACAAGAGCACCAGTTTTCAACTGATATTTTTTTCCATATTGTAGTTAAAAGGGCCACATCACTGTAAAGATCTCCTAAAAAGGATGTTGAAATAGGTTTTTAATTTTTTTTAAAATACATGCAATTTTTTAAATACATGCAATCAAATAAAATCAGTGTTTACATGTATAACAGACTGCCCACTTGCAAATGCAAACAATCAGGTTGCAGAGGTGTGTCCCCATTCAAGTCAACTAAAAGGTCTTTGTCAGACCTTGTAATGGGCTTATATTTTTGCTAACGGAAGAAATGTCAGGTTTCTGCTCTCTTGCCTCTCTGGAACTTGGAACAGACAAGTGCATTGCTCAAGTGCTGTTCTTGTAATGATCAAAAAATTAATAACCATAAACAAATCTGTGCAGACATGGAATGCTGGACTCACCTAAAACAGGTCAGCTATGAGTTATCTGGTCAGTGCCGTGTAACCAGAGTCCAGGGGAATGTAATGTCATCAATCACATCCTTCACCATAGAGACTGACACACCACACATGCACTCAGCAAGCTGTTAATCATGCACCAGCCAGTTGGCTATTAGAGTAATTAGCAAGTTTGGTCCTGGAGGGCCACACATAGTCCTGGATTTGAAGATATCCTTTCTGTGGACAGGTGAGTCAATCAGGATGACTGAAGAAATTATTGACTCACCTGTGCGTGGCAGGGATATCATCAAATCCAAGCATGTGTGTGGCTCTCCAGAACAAACTTGCACACCCCTGTTTTTACACAGGGATATTGCGCTCCCTCACCTAGTGAGGGTAATGCTCCTTTAACTTCAGATATATTTGAATACAAAATACCATTTGAGAAAAACAAAAAGTATAACTAATTCTAATATAGTATGGAATAAATATAAATGGAAGTATACTTAATATAAGCTTGCCACAGATGAACACTCAATTGGAAAAGGAGGTTTAAAATTATATAAAAAGCTTCTTATTATCTAATGTATAGATAATACTTTGTGTATAAAGAGAGTACCGTAATGTTGCCTAATTGGAGCAGATATCTGATTAAAATCTGTTTTACTTTGCTGCCCAGCTGTCAGAAGATCACACATAAAAGATTGAAATTGAAGTGGTTATTTAGCAAAATACCAAAAAAAATTCGAATGGTTCACACAAGGAAGGTGGATGTTTTAGTGAGTGATACATTTCCACAGAGGCAGCCCTCCCCCTGCTGGCCAAGAACTGCATAGGCAAGTGAGGAGCTTTGTATATTCATTACACACTGTTAATGAATAAGGAACAGCAGCCACTCAATATCGAGTGGCCAGGTTGAATCCAATCTCTGTGTCTATAAACATCTCCACGTCCTCAGCACTCGCACATCCAGCCTCACAATGCCTTTTACTTACCAGGCGTCCTCCGGCGATCGATTAATGAGTTTTTCGGCGTTGAAGGCTCGTCATCAAAATCGAATTCAGTTGGAATTTGTGGCCTATATAGCATTTTAAATAAATAAATGTGTTGGATTAATGTCAGACAACATCAGTATATCAGCTGCAGGTTCTGTTTGTAGCAGATTGTTAAGCTCAATTTGTCCAAATAAGGTAAAGATATTCAAAGAAAAATTATGTTATCAGACTAAAGATTGTTCATTGGTGCCAGTTATAAAAAAGTCAATCTAAATAGGAGAAAAAAAAAAAAAAAAAAGTAGCTCTGTGCTCCATCTGACGCGTTTCATCCTCGCTCAAAAAGCCTCACAGGAGAAACGCGTCATGGAGCACAGAGCCCCTTTCTTCTTAAAGGGTAATGTGCACTTTTATTACCTGGTAATAGGATATGTTGCGTTTAAACATATATGATTTATATAAACTTATATTATATAGCTCTAATTATACAAAATAGCTGTTCGTAATATTTATGAACGTTACAAAATATTACGAAGAACCTTAATATCACAGTAACATGACACTAGTCATCTACAGCAATTTACACACACACTACTCCTTTTCAAGTAAAAAACATTAGTAAATATTCAAAAAGTTATTTTTCAACTGGTAGTTCCTTATTAATCTATAGGGAATGACGGTTATTTCCCTTTATTGAGAACTAGATTAAGTTACAATAATCATTGGATCTCTTAACATTATTTTGAAAGACATTTATGCAATAAGATCTATAATGCCTAGGTAGTTTATTTTAATAAAAAAGGGTAACTTTCCATATCCCCTAAGAGCATGTTCCCTTCATGCTGACAGACTTCCAAGGCAGTCACCCTACAGCTATAAACCCCCATCTCATGTCGGTCACACTCACATCTCTTCCTCCTCTTCTTCCTCATCTGGTTCCTGATCAGACTCATCATCAAGAGGATCAGGCTCTGGTGTTGGCGGTCGTCGGTACAGTATGTCCACCTGCAAGGGTAATGTTCCTTCAGTGGCCAAGAGCTCATAGAGCCTCTTTATTTCTTCTGGTGGTGGATTCCAACCATCCGGGGTTTCAATTTCATCATCACTGCACTGGATGCACCAATCGTCTTCATCCTCCGCTTCTTGCTGTTCCTGCTCTTCTTCTTCAGCTGCATCTTCTTCCTTCTGATGTTCCCCCTCATCATCATCCTCGTGTTGCTGTTCCTGCTCATCCTCTTCTTCCTCCTCTTCTCCCTCTTTTACTGCCAGTGACTCCATCCCAGCCGTCACCTTTTCTTCACCATCCTCTGATGCTTCCTGCATCTAAATGGAGAACAGGAAGGAAATGGCACGGAGTTAATGCCCAACTCATCTGGTGTGGCAATAGCATTATCATAATAAACCAGATATAAGAACAAACAGGTGATTTACCAAAGAGACTAAAATGAGGGCTCAGCTCAGGAACTTACAAATCAATTGAACAGTCGTATAAACCACATCAGAAATACATGAAGACAAAGGTCTAATAAATAGTTTAGATGAGATCACAAAACAAATACATTTCATCTCAAGGGAGACCATATACGTGATCGTACTCATTTTTAAGACTGAGCAACTAGGCATTGGTGGGGGCTATTAATATCCAACACTTAGGGGCCAGGAAGATGTTATAGGAGCCAGCCAGGCTCTGTCAAAAAAATAAATAAATATATAATAATAAATAAATATATATATATTATATTACACACACACATACATATATTAGCTACTTGACAGTCAAAGAGGACGGGAATAAAATTTGAGGGTTGGGAATGGTGTACCATCGGCACTCATTGTGAGCCCTGCGCTGAGAGCCATTTGCGCTCATTGCGAGCCTCTCCCTCCGTCTACTGTACGGGCCTCGCTTAGGCGATATCCGATCATGAACAAACTGCAAATATGCCTCAAATTATTTTGCAACCTTATTTTCAGGTTCCCTGGCTCTCCCCCTGTGCTGCGTGCAAGTTCATTTGAGGCATATTTTTTTTTTTTTGCTAGTCTTTCCTGTTCCGTGGTTCGGCCATTAAAATCGTAATTTATTGCTGCCCCGCAACAGAGTGCCTCGGTTTGCGAGGCCGCAGTTGCATCTACATGCTTCGGTCCGAAGTCCTACGGGGTACGCGGTGAGCACCTTTGACGCTCATTGCAGCCTGTCGTGCAGCCCTCACGATGAGCGCCCATATATACACAACACTCAAATATTATTTTTTTTTATTGTAACATCCAGGAACCTTACATATCCCTTTAAATGATGAAACTAAGCAGAATAATGTTAGTGCTAAATTGGGGTATTTCTCACATATACAGACTCTTTCATTGAACACTTATCAAACTGCAGATCAATATATCCATAAAAGGGCCAATTTACTAGAAAGACTATTTGTATAATCTGAAACCTACTATCAATAAGACAAATTATTGCAAAAAAAAAAAAAAAGGTAAGAGGTAAATTAAGCTGACTAGAAGTATCCTATCTTTTTTGCTTTGTGAGACCGGCAATTTTCAAGGGGCATGTAATGTGAATATTAATGTAACAGTAATTGATACAAACTCACACTGATTTGCATTCACAGTTCTAATAAGATAAAATATCAATAGGCAGCTTTGTTTGACGTTTTATTTTCTTGCAGATATGTTCGGCTATATGAGGGGACAGTGTGACTAAAAGCCTTATAATATGTACCGATCCAAACTTGTCTACAGAGATATAGGTGATCGGATCAGCAATTCTTCAAAACACAGCTTGGCCATTTCCTGTTCCGTGTCCGCCAGCAGTGGCACTACGGTGGCTTGCCGAAACTTTGTTCAATTTCTTATGGTTAGGGTTAGATTTAGGGGTCTGTGTTTAGGTAATGGCAGATGATAAGCATTACATAGTAAAGTTGTGGTGAGCTGTGTAAAGTTCTTCTGCCACTAGCCTAAATCTAACAATCACTCCAAGAACAAACTGAAGAAAGTCTTGACGTGCCACCATTGCGCCACTGCTGGCAGAGACAAAACAGGAAGGATCCCATGGCTTCCATGACCTAAAAGTAAAAATAGAAGACCACATTAATCACACAAACTATTTCAAGTCAATTTTAGATTTAAAATATATAACCCTTTTATTACCTACATCCTACACGGTTAAAGAGTTACTGTGGTAATTTTTATTTCCACATGGTCAATTGAATAGAATGGATGAACGCACAGGCAGTTGTAAATGCCACATGTCCACTGTGCAGTTAAAAACTTCCTGTTTGTTCAAAGTCTCCTCCCACCTTAGGGCACTGATCAGCAGAAACTACAATGGTAGATCACAAAATAGTTGTTAATCTGCGAGCTGTCGTCACTGAGGCAGTTGAGGCACGTCGCGGTACTTAGGCTGTAACGAGCGCCAAAGGAGCTCATTGCAGCCGTAGACGCGGGACTTAGTTTGCACTCATCCCAAGACACACGGGACTTGGCAAAAATGACGGGCCATATGACTTCGGACCCGAAGCACGTACATGGACAGCGGGGCGTGCAAAAATACGACAAAGGACGAACCACAGAACTGGAAAAACATGAGAAAACACAAATATGCCTCAAATTCACTTACACACAACACAGGGGAAGAGCCAGGGAGCCTTTGAGTGAGGTTGCAAGTTAATTTGGGGCATACTTTGCCTTTTTTCATGATTATAAATTGCTAAAGCGAGAAAAAAAATAAGGTGCCAAAAAAAACGTAAACATAACGACAACGAGGCCGAAGGACGTAAATAGGAGCCCTACGCAAACCAGTAACACTTAACCCAAGGCAGAAGGCCCCTAAACTATACAGGCATATAAAGTACACAGGGGGAGAGGCTCGCAATGAGCGCCAAAGGTGTTCAGAGGGGCCATATCCTCGCATCTTGTGGCAAACAGCACTGCAAGGCTTTACATTTTATTGGCGTAATTTTTGACAGGCAAGTCGCTAGTCTCATTTAAAGCTTAATAAAATAGATTATACACAATTTGATTTTCAGTTGCAAAAACATGTTACTTATTATCAAGTGTAGTTCTTCAAAATAATATATTTTAAATATGAAAAATACACATTTCTAGCCAATAAAGTGTACCAGGTCTATATAGCCTGCTTACTTTTGTTGTTTTGTTCTCTCTAACATATTTAAATAACAGTATATTAAACCCTACTGAGAGCACATACTCTGCAACGACTACTCTTTCTGTAAACCCACATTTCTTCAGTCTCCACTGCCGAACATCAGAGATCTAATAATTTTAGTGACTCTAAATATCCCATTATTTTTTTATTTAATAATTCGCCTCAGTTATGAAGCGAGGCAAAAACAAACTCACTTTCAAATTGGTGATGAAATCTCGGAAACTATCGTACGAAACAAACGCAGATCTTATGACAAGCCCGGTGTTATTTCATCGCCAAATGTTGGTTATTTTCGCCATAATACGTGAGGTAATTGGCGCCATATTTTAGTGGCGCAGATTTCATTGCTCAGTAACGTCACTTCCGTCTTCACCAGCTCGAAAATCATCGTTTTAGGAGGACTGGCGATAAATTATAAGCAGTGAACAGTTTATTTGATTTTGTTTAGTGACTACATATCGATATGTTTAACTAAATAACCGCCGCTACCACAAACAAACCACTAAATAGTATAATATTTCATAAGTACGTCAGGTAACACGGGAGTTGTGTTTCCGGTTTGCGTTCCAAGCCTCGCCTTCGCAGCAGGTTATTATAACGGACGCGTGCCTCGTATTTAATATGAGCAAACAAATACAAGTTTCTATACTCAAACCAAGAATATTACACAATTCGATATTCTATGTGCAATAATTGAACGCAATTCGATACCTCCTTTTGTGTTTATCACCATCGTTACTCCCACTTGCCCATTACCAACATGGCCGCCGAGCATCATGTGGTTGAGCGTCACTTTTTTAAACGGACCAGTGACGTGCTTGCTTTTTCTCCAAATAATCAGCCGCGCTGTTGGCGTCACGTGACACTGCGTCGCTCTCCTATTGGCCGGAGAGTCCTTTGCCTCCAAATACGAAAAAGGGACGGAGTAACTGATAGATAGAACAAGGAGGCCGAAGGAAAGCGGGGAGGTGAGGAGAGCCCGGGGGTACCGGGCTGTGGGACTTATGGGACACTTATCACTTGTTATAGTTACCTGGCTGGCGTGTTTGCAGTGTATTGATATAAACTAAATGTGAGGCGCCATTATTATGGGCTTCACTTAATGTAATGCATTGCGGGGGAGGAGGGGTTAATATATTAGGGTTCTTATTCTGCATTAGGGGTTAGCACCCTATAGAAGCTGTTTCCCGCCCAATGAGTAACGAATAAGCCATAGATTAGAAAACTTCCAGCATTACTTGGTCTGACAGGAAGCTCTGGGGGGATCTGGGTACATTACCATCTGCCCCCCCCCATCATGTGCCCCATCTGCCCCTTCATCATGTGCCCCATCTGCCCCTTCATCATATGCCCCATCTGCCCCCCCCATCATATGCCCCATCTGCCCCCCCCATCATATGCCCCATCTGCCCCCCCCCCCCTTCATATGCCCCATCTGCCCCCCCCCATCTGCCCCCAGAGCTGCTGGATTATTACCACCCCTGTGGCTGCTGCTGCAGATAAAGATGAGTGAGCTGTGGATTAGAAAATGACATTTGACAAATGGACATGGAGGGCTCCTGGCATTTACTATGAATAGACTGTATGTGCAGTATGTATATTATTACTCTTGTGTACTTTATTGTATTAGCAAGTGCTTATAAGCTCTGTATTTACAGCCTAAAATCAGACAAATACATCATATATATTTTTTTACCCTCTGCAGATCATGAAGACAGTGTACTTATAAGTATAGTGGTTGCACTGTCTCATAGTCACCAATCAGTGGCACCATTTTGTAACCATCTACTTGAGAGTGGTCATGAACAGGCTAATTTGCAGCACTTCACAGTCAGTGTATGTATGAGCTGCAGAGGGTAGGCCAAAATAGGTAAACATGTGCTGTCTCCTACTAACCAATCAGTGTCCATCTCTGAGCTATGTGGTCCCGGATAGGCTAGGACGCTACACTGCACATCCAGCCATACAGAGTCTGCCTGCATATGCTGCAAAGGGCAGACTCCTACAGGGACTATTTTTGTGTCAGTAAAACCAGAGCTTATAAGTGCATCTTAATACAGTACATAACCTAGATACACAGATATATTATATACCTAGTGACACCCTTCCCTGTCCCTTTAAATAGCATTGCTTGCCCCTCTGTCGTTATCTCTTTCTCTGCAGCTAAATGGTTGCTGTTTAGTCCTTCAGTTGTGTCTGGCTCACTGTGACCCTATGGACAGCAGCACTCCGGGCACATCTATCGTTATGTTTCTGGTTGTACTTATCCATAAGGTTTTCTTGGGGAAGACACTGGAGTGGGTTGCCAGTTCCTTCTGAATTTGACTAATCTCTATGACCTGCCCATCTTGGATGACTCTACATGGTTTAGCTCACAGCTTCGTTGAGATACACAAGCCGCTTTAGTTATTCCACTTATTAATGGGCCTCAGTTACCCTAAATGACCTCTTTTCTGTGTTTCTTAGTTGGATTCTTCCTCAGGTGTTGTTCCTTGGGATCTTCTGCATTTAAGTGCAGGTATTACATTAAGTAGTTTTCCCTGCGAGTGAGCTATAGATTTGAGAACTAAGCTTACTGAGGGCAATTACATCTGTTAGTTGAGGCAGGGACCCTTGGGAAGCCCCACTGGGACATGTCACTGCTGGGGAAGGGGCCGCTGTAGCCCATACCTCCTGTGTGTAACGGAGAACGTCTTCTGCTTCGCTAAGGTTGTCTTCCTCATGAAGAGTGAGCTGTAGATTGGAAAGTTACATTTACTTGGCCCTCCTCGTTATGATCTGTCATGTGACGGGGGGAGGTGGTGTACCCCTATCCGTTTATATGCTTAGATGGCTATGGGGTCACGGCTTTGCATTTAATGCGTGTACTGATCATTAATAAAGCTCCTATTTATTGACTTATAATGGCAAAACTGTCTGTCTCCACCTTGGCAAGGTCATTATCGGGAGGATCAGGGATTTAGCTAAGAGGTTGAAAGCAGGGGTGGCAAGATTGGTCCTGGAGAGCCACACACAGGCCATGATTTGAGGATATCCCTACTGCATACAGGTGAGGTTATCACTACTTCAGTCATCCTGGTTGACTCTCCTGTGCACCAAACAGAAATCATCAAAGTCTGGCCCTCCAGAACCAAATTTTCCCACCCCTGGTTCAGAAGGGTTTAAGAACAATCCGATCTGATATGAGAATAAACAATCACGGACGGGCTGCCCGCGCAGCAGATATTTGTTGCCAATGGAAATCTGACACGCAAAGGCTCTGGCCAATGGAGATCATTGTGTTGGTGAACGTGATCTCTACCAATTTGGTAAATTCCTGGTATATAAAGACTCCTCCCCCTTCGACCTTATTATGGGTGGATACGAGCAGCAACTGAGCATTGATAGTAAAGTTTAATACTGAATACTGCTTTTTTTTTAAAGATTTAATGTGAATTTTAATAACCATGCCCACTACATGTATTACAAGCTCTGTAGTGTAGTGTCATAGCCTATAAGGGAACATGTCTCTGCAGCTTGTTGCTATAATTATCATGAGGAATGGCAGAGGGCAGACCCATACAGGGACTATATGATTTTTAGGCAGAAAAAAAACCTGCTTCTATATACACCGGGATATTATATACCCAGTAACATCCAGGATTCTTCCATATCCCTTTAAAGGGGCCACTGTAGTCCCACGCTGTATGGTTTATACATCGCACAGGTTGTACTAACGGAAGTATAATAATCAATTTATTAGATGGTAAAACTTTAAAAAAAAAATTAAATCCAAATAACCCCAGAGACTAATAAGTTTCAAATTAGTTGTCCAACAACTTTCAACTGTCAATAAGTCTTATTTTTTGTGCATAACAGCTTCTGCTACTTTTTAAAGTGCTATTAAATGTCTGATAAGATCATCTGGACAATCCCATAAAGCTGAGATCTTGGGGTCACTGGGACTTGTCTATCATGTGATGTGTAGACTTATATTGTTAGCATTTTGGGTGATACAGAAACTGAAATACAGGGGCGACTCGCATTATGATGACTTGACGTCACTGCACATGTTGTGAGCTGACTTGGGCATATAAGGTGATATGTAGGTATTCTGTAAACATCAACCATCGCTGTCATGGGTACAACGTGTGATTCAGACGTTGAAAAGGGGATAATTATTGGCTAACGGGCCAATGGCGGTAGTATTTCTGAAACTGCAGTTTGTGAACTGTTCGCTAGCTGCTGTGCACCCCGTATTATTGATGTTGGAGGTCAACTTCGGCTGTGAAGTTGTGTAAGGGCCAACCGACAAGCTACGGTTGAGCAACTCTCCATCCAAAAGAACCAGGGGCTACCAGACGTGGGTATTTAAAATGACACTGCAGCGACCCCTCTTGTATATGGTGCTCCAAAGCAAACGGCTAGTCACTTCACCTATGCCGACGAGGGTTCAACGTCGAAACGGCTTCGATTTGCACAACCGTATCGGAATTGGGCCTTTTCTGATTTGTAACGGGTCTCCTTTTCTGAGTCAGGTTTTCTACTCCCTCGACTGGATGGATGTTGGTGTGTTGGGGGCAAAACGGAGTACAAGCACTCTGCAAACATTGTTGGAAGAACACAAGCTGGTGGTGGCAGCGTTATGGTCTGGGGAATGTTTTCTTGGCATTGTCTGGTCCAATCCTACCTCCTTGCAGGTTAAGTACACCCATACATGTTGTCTATCTTCCCTGGAGCAGATGAGATCTTCCAGCAAGACAGTGCAACATGTCATACAGCCAGAGTTGTCTAAAGTGTTTGGAGGAGCCTGACAAAGTCTTCCAAGTACTTCACTGGACTTCAAATGTATCAGACATAAACCCAATGGAGCACCTCTGGGACCAGCTTGATCTCCATATGAATCCTACACCACGCATCTTCAGCAGCTGTTGGATACACTGCAGTCTGCATGGCTCCAGATACCCTTGCCAACATTCCAGAATATTATGTAAATTACTATTATGTAAAGCACAAATCTGCCCATTTATATCTACCCCAGAAGCTTTGGCCTAAACATTCCCAATATAGCTCTATGCGCAAAGCAGTCTTCAGTTACTTTACTATGTATTTTGTCCGGTTTGTGGTCTATTTCTTGTGCAACATTCAAAGAGGTCAACAAATAAACCAAGTAAACAAAAGCTGGGCTTATGTACTTCAATGAAGCTGTGAGCTTTGTATGGTCACCCAAGATGGGCAGGTCAGACAAATGGAGAAGGAACGGACAACCCACTCCAGTATCTTTGCCAAGAAAGAGTTATGGATGGGCATAACCAGGTACAACATGTGTTTGAGTGCTTTGGTGCGTGGGGGTCACGGAGAGTCTGACATGACCGAACAACTAAAGAAGCAAAAGCTGCACATATAAACCAGACATAATGTAATCTACACGTGTATATTTCTCCTTTTGTAAAGGGTCTCCACTCCAAAACTTACCATGATGGTTTGAAGACTATTCTATACTAGAATATTGCCCGTCAAAAAATGACGGCAATGAAATTATAAGTGAGCTAATGCTGTTTGGTGTATGGTAATGAAATAAATAATACATTACAAAATGAATATACTTTACCAATTTGGAAGTAATATATACAGGAAGCATTGTGCATAAGAGCTGGCAATCTGTTTTGATGTTGCCGCAGCATCTAATGTGTGTTGTGTAAATGTCAGTAATGTGTGTAGTGTAAATAGGCTGCGTGCGCGAGGAAAATCCGTTGGGGTACCTGTGTAAGTTAGTGTTGTAAAATGGCGCCTAATGTGTGTATTACGTGGCTGTGGCTGATTTTGCGTCCTTGGACCTCGACCGGGCTTTTTTGAAAAAATCTGTATGTTTCGTGGTGTTTTGCGGGTTTCGGCTCCTTTAGCCTCGTTTTTGTTTTGTTCGGCGGCCATTTTGTCTCTTGCTTAGGGGATTTTCGGGTGTCTAAACTCTTTAGTTTCTACCTAAATGGAGGTGCTGGGTGCCCGCTCTTGCTGTGGGTAAGCTTTTTATGTGTTTGTTTGTTTGTATTTTTTTCTTTAGTGTTTACGTGTGCGCAGGTTTTAGCCGTTTGGTATTTTTGCGAGGTCGTAATATTTTTGTTTGTCAGTGGCGCAGCCCGTATTTGCGGATGCAAAGTCCGTAAATGTTGCGGTCGCAGTGGGAGCCTCCGCAAATGCGGCCCCTTGCTTTGCGAGGGTCTGCATTTGCGGTCTTAAAGTCTTTGGCACTCCTTGCCAGCAACGGCGCCCATCGCTTCGCGTTTCATTTGGGATACTTTATTTTATAAAAAAGCTCTCTTTTTATTTTATTTTTCTAAAATCTTACAAATAGATCCTAATTGGGTTCTTTCTCGTGCAGGTCATGTAACATGCTACTTGAGAGAGGTCATTGTCAGGCTCGTTTCAAACACTGCACTTCAGTCTGTGTATTCATGAGCTGCATGAAATGCAGTGCTTTCAAGAGCCTTATCTATATCAGTCTCTCCAAGGAAGAATGATCTGTATTTTTTTTTTAATAATCACAAATTTGGATCGTGGCCATTGCTCTTAACATTTTTATTTATTTAGTATCTTGGGTTTAATTGATATCCGGGACTGTGCTTTGTCACGGACTCCTAGATAATACCTAAGCATTTTCCTAAAAATAGCTTCTCGCTCTGCTGTATATTTATGCAAATAGGCGAATTCCTAATACTCATTGGCTGTTTTTATGCGCTAATTAATATTAATCTGTCTGGTGGCAGAACAATGGACATTATATCACCTCCAGCTCCCGTTTCAAGCGCTCGGCATCAAATTACCGAGTCGCACATTGGTATGAATGAGCTGCAGAATAACTGCTAAATATCTATAGAAAAATGTCTAGTACAATGTGTGCATATTGTTTTTTTTTTTTTTTTTTTTTGTATTTCTGAGAAAACCAGTTTCCTGTTGGGTGACTGTCGTTTTTAGATCATAGGAGCAGAACTGAGACTGTAAAAGTGAGAGAAGCAGATTCAGAATCGCCCAACTAATTTTATTTAAAGCATCTGTATTGTTATATATTGAATACATTGAGGTGGGATACAGAGCAGGTAATTATGTTGCCGGGCTTGCACATTCCCTATTAAATCTGCTAGTTTGAAGCAATAAAATGAACAAAGAACAATAACTACTGGTGGTATTGGTTCTCGTTGTGATTCATTCCTCCCCATAAACATGATCGGGATTAGAGCGCAGATCACTGCTTTTACCCCGTTATTTACTACACGTAATTATTCTTAGTATTCCTCATCCGTTTACTTCTTAGTTGCAGTAATTTTTTTTATTTTTAAGGCATATGTAAGTTTCCTGGATTATGAATGCATCCAATAAAAGAGAATCAGTGTACGAAAAAAAAATTTTTTTTGCATGGAATAATTCAAAATAAATCTTAAAAACTTTCCTTGCAGCTAGCAAAATGTCCAGTAATTTCTGACTGTTGAAAATTAAACACCCCCTTCAAACCCAGGCTAAATTAGCATAAATTCATAATTTGTATTGGCCAATCAGCAGAAAGGAAAGGCTGAAACATTTATATCAAACTCTGGGTTTCCTGTATGTTGCAAAGCAGCCTGGGATATGTAGTGTGGCACCATGTTAGAAGGTGCTATATTTTTTCATATAGTAGTCTCTCTGCAGCACATTCACACTTAATTACCACCCTGCAGATTGACAATTCCCTGCATCAACTACTGCTGCTAATGTTTTTTCCTTCTCTGTTTGGCAGCATGACATGTTCTCCATATGTCCTATAAGGTTTGCAGAAATGTATTAATCCAGACAATTTAGATATGCCTTTTTTAGAAATGCTCATCCTGCTGAGTCTTGAGATAATACACCTGGCTAGACAGGGTTCATTTTAAATAGTAATTTATGCCAAAACAAAGATCATTTTAAGGTCCATTATCTTACCTATGCTCTCTGTCTCTTCACAGAGGAGCTATCAATATGGCACAGCGTGTGAGTATTATGGAGCATCATGGAGGACACAAGAAGCCGTCGCCTGCCCGTGTCCGCGTGGCTGTCCGCCTGAGGCCGTTCATGGAGAATGGCGACAAGGTGCAGAGCACGTGTGTGAGAGGTCTGGACTCGCATTCACTGGAGATCGTAAACTGGAGGAACCAGCAAGAGACCATGCAGTACCAGTAAGTGGCAGCTGGCATGGGTGGCACAAGGTCACCAGAACTGGTGGAGGCCACAAAACCATCGCGCTCCCTCGTGGCTGGCCAGTTGAGTGACTGGATCGAGATTTAATCCGTCTCTAGGAGGGACAAGCACTTTGTTATGGTTTATTCTGTAAGGTGGAAGGAAGGTTCCTGCAGTGTCTTGTAATATTTAATATTACATTACACCTGTAAGTGTTTGCCTATCTAAACATCATTTTATCAACAAGTGTTTAAAAGCTCTGTTTTTACTCACTGAAATAGTCCCCACAAAGCTCTGCCCAATGCACACACCGTGCATCAATTGGTACTAGATGTACTAGCCAATGAGACTCCACAAATGCTGCAGAGACAATTTGAGATTTGCTAGTACATCTTCTTCCAGTAGTAGCACTATGTGCTTAAGCTGCTGGGGGGGGAGGAGCTTTGTTGGGACTATTTGGAAGCTTTGTGAGTAAACATGTTATTGATACCTATTAAAAAGTTCTGTTTTTAGATGGGCCGACACATGAAACCTTCCATTTTACTATAAACACCAGTAATATGGCAGAATAGGATGTACCTACTGTGGTCTTGCTCTGCCAGCTGACGTCCTGGTTTGCCCTGTCGCTGCCTCGTGGCGCTGTTGCGCCCTGTCGCTGCCTCGTGGCGCTGTTGCGCCCTGTCGCTGCCTCGTGGCGCTGTTGCGCCCTGTCGCTGCCTCGTGGCGCTGTTGCGCCCTGTCGCTGCCTCGTGGCGCCCTGTCGCTGGCTCGTGGCGCCGTTGCGCCCTGTCGCTGGCTCTGCGTGGCACCCAT
Source organism: Discoglossus pictus (assembly GCA_027410445.1). Lineage (NCBI taxonomy): Eukaryota > Metazoa > Chordata > Amphibia > Anura > Alytidae > Discoglossus > Discoglossus pictus. The sequence goes on along the minus strand of CM050172.1, from coordinate 23,016,996 downwards.
GCTTTATGATGTCATGTACAGCAAGTGGCTGCAGTAGTGCAGTATCTGTCATCACTTGGCGTATAGATGATGAGTATCTGCTGATGAAAAGTTGTTTGCTTTAAAGGGCTGCTGCGTTATGTAAATATGGAGTTCAACACAGTCTAAGAGCATAATGAGGCCTGAAATATAACATAAAGCTGATCCCTAGAGCTCCTGCTTTGTGACGCCTGCTATCTGATTGCAATAAATTCCCTAGATTATGGCCAGTTCCTGCCATGCTGTCTGTCTTAATTTGTACTATTGTAGGGAACTTTCCAGTATCCCATGTTATTCCTTTATTTATATTAACTCATTTCTGTTGCGTATATATACTGCCCTTTTTATAGGGACTCTGTCGCATTAAAAAGTATTTTTTTTTTCTAATTTTTATATTTGTTCTTAAAGAGCATGAAAAACTGGATCTAAGTTGCCTTATCACTTTTATTTTTCTTCTAAAGTGAATTAATCCTGGGAAATGAAATGTTGCTGCATCTATATATGAAAGGAGCAGTTTGTGCCTATTAAATGCTTTGAGTGCATTAGCATTACAGTCTGTGTGTCCATCTCTGTAGTGGTGAAATAAAGACCTGCAGTGTTATCTGGCAGTTAGACCCCCTCCCCCACCCTTATCAAGTACTTTGAACCGCACTTAAGCATACAGGAGCTGCACAATCTATTCTGAATACTTCAGATATTATTTACTGGAGAGAAAAACTGCTAGTACAATGTATAGACCATTTTTAATAATCCTTAAACTGAAATCCACTTCCTTTTGTGGTGACCTTCATTGGCCTGGCCCGTGTTTCTCACATGTACGTTACTGTCTTTGGTGTTGCTCAGTATTGGCCATGTTGTCACTTGCGCTCTCTTTTTCTTAGGTAGGCCTCTTGTGACTCTTTTTCTTTCTATCTTTCTGCAGGTTTGACGCTTTTTACGGAGATGCCGCAACTCAGAGAGAGATCTACACCGGCTCTGTGTGCCCGGTTCTCTGTAACTTACTTAATGGGCAGAACGCCAGTGTGTTTGCATATGGACCCACCGGGGCAGGTGGGTGCTGCTTATCGCCTCGTCCCCTTAGCTTTACACTGAAGGCCAAACGGATAATTATCAGTCACTGCCAATTAGCTATTAACTGATTATATCAGTCTTTTTGTTTTTTGTTCCTATTGACAGGTAAAAAATTGCAAATAACAATATTTAGTGTGACCTAATGGTGTCTTGAGATTCATTCAATTGATAAAGTGCTTGTTATAACTATAGATTTATAATATACACTATTTGGGAACTCCACCGTCCCTTTAAGAGCTAATAAATATGGTAAACTGATGTCTTGGTATTTCCATCTGATCCCTGGATCTCTCAGGAAAGACTCACACAATGTTGGGGAACCCCAAGCAACCAGGAGTGATCCCACGGGCAGTGAGGGATCTGTTCCAGATAACCAGAGCAGAAGATGCCACCCCAGAAGGAGACAACTGGTCCTACAGTATAACCATGTCTTACGTGGAGATTTACCAGGAAAAGGTGAGACATTGGGAGGTCTTCCAACTGAAAAACCCTAGTTTTTGGAGTTACTGACCTTTTTGGGGCTTTGAATGTTGCCCACACCACTTCTCTTTACCCACCCCATTCTCTTGATGTGCTCTCTATCCAGGTGATGGACCTGCTTGAGCCGAAGAACAAGGACCTCCCCATCAGAGAGGACAAGGACCACAACATCCTGATCCCGGGCCTCACTCAGAAGACCATCAGCAGCTTTGCAGACTTTGACGAGCATTTCATCCCAGCCAGCCTGAACCGCACTGTGGCCAGTACAAAGCTGAATGACCGATCCAGCCGCAGCCACGCCGTGCTGCTCATTAAGGTAAGGGTAGTAGCAACGAACAAAGTCTTACAGGCATGCTTAAGGTTTCAGACAATGTTTAATTATTGACTTTTCAAAGATTGTATGTATAAAACATTTTTTTTTAAATCGTATGTATGTATTCTTGATCCTTGTGTGGATATTTAATTGGACATGCTGTTACTCAAGATAAAATTCACACAATGGTTGCTCCAATGAAGTCTTTGTTATCTGGTGACTCTGGAAGGAATCTACATACAAGACGTTAATCTCTTGTTCTTCCAAAAAAAAATTGTTTTAATGCAATATACTGTTTATACCTCCCATAAATCCTAAATAAAGTAAACCTGATAAATACACACATCCTTCTGCCTTTCCAGCATGGGGTTATCAGTCTTTGAGTTCATCAGTGTTTTTGTTTTCCTTGAGGAGCAAAGCTTGCAGTGATTGATGCAAGCTGACTGTTTCAGAGCATGTGGCGGGGGATGGGTTTGGTCTCAAATTCAGTGAGAAACCATTATCTGGCAAATATCGTACTTCTATTCCTATTGCTAGTATTGGCCAACTTCATTTTTGTCTTAAATACTCCCCCATATCTGTTATATCTAAACCTCCAAGGCTCCAGCTTTGTTTTCTGTGGTATAAAAGTGCAAATGGCAACTCACTGAATAGGTTATTATAACCTACAAGGACAAATGCCCATTACCAATACTTTTTTTTTACATTTTAAAATATCATAATAGAACTATTTAAAGGGACACTGTAGTCAGATTTTTATCAATATTGTCTGGTTGTTAAAAATCTTATTAAAGGGATCCTGAGGTCCTCTCATTTGCTCTGCAGCATCATATAGAGGATGGGAAAAGCATAGGGAAAAAGCGCTTCCCTCATATTTGACTTAAGTCATTACTTGTTTGTTTTAGCAAAGTTAATTTCTTGTTTTTAGGAAAGAGCTTATTCCGTTTTCTTATCCGTGTGCAGAGCATATATGGTGACTTAAGGATCCCTTTTAACAATGTGAGCAGTCTGTGTTTTCTTTACTTCTAGGAATGTGAGTCCACTTGCCTCACCACAATCTCTTGGGCTGATAGTGGCAGTATCTCTCCCACTCTCTAGATACCTTATAGATTGAACTTTAGCTTAATACTTGATATATATGCTGCTTTCAACTCCTGTGCTTGTTTTTTGTTTTTTTTTCTCTTCTTCCCTGCTCTTTTCTTGAGTCCTATATAACTAGGACTTTTTTGCTGACTATACTACAGATTAGTCAGTAGGGAGCCACATATATGTAAAATGCACATGCATTAGGTAGCTACCGCCACTTACTGCACCTAGGAGAGGAAATAAAAAACTTAAAATAATCCTATGAATAGCTTTTGATTAGATAGTATTTTTGTTTTGCTTGATGACACATTCACGCTTGAAGGGTTAGGATTGTCTAAGTTAACTCCTTCATGACCACTTGTTTTTAGAGGTTCAAGTATGTTGTTGTGTGTATGCAAATGCACAACAATGAGGATATTTAAAAGTATAGAACTGTAGTATGATTGATTAGCTCTGGATCTTTTTGGCCCCAAACTAATAATTCTAAGTGTCAGTGATTGAAATAAAACCTTTTTTTTATTATTATTATTATTATTATTCTTCCTCCTTGTTCTATTCGCCTAGAGAAGATTAACTATGAATAAAACGTACTGGAACTTGCCTAATTTGACCGTTATTGCCCCATATTTCAGGGGAGAAGAACAACCAACTGGCAAATTAGGCAAGTTCCAGAACGTTTTATACATAGTTTTACCTTTTTCTGGGTGTTCCCTTTAAATAGCCCTTTTCCACTTTGTCCTTTTTTAATACAGTTGTCATTTAGTAAATTCAAGCTTCAAATGGCCTGGTGAAATATTTAATGGGTAAATGAGACTGACCGGTATACATTGCAAACTTCAATGTAAGTTTAAAGTAGGAAAATTGCATCTTTTTTATGTACATCTGATATAGTACTTAGTTTTATATTTGGACCCTCTGCTGTGATGGTGGTGATGATGATGCAGCACTTGTCACTATTGAAGGTGTGTGTTTTTGGACAGGCTTTTATTCAGGGCTCAGTGTCTATATTGGTTTCATGTTGGCAGGTTTGTTCTGCTCTTACATTGTATTCATTGTTTGTGGTCCGACCCCCTCAGGTGCAGAAGAACCAGAAAGTGGCCCCATTCCGTCAGCTAAACGGGAAGCTGTACCTGATAGATCTGGCTGGATCGGAAGATAACAGACGCACCGGGAACAAAGGCATCCGACTAAAGGAGAGCGGGGCCATCAACTCCTCATTATTCACACTCAGCAAGGTGGTGGATGCCTTGAATCAGGGCTTGCCCCGTATCCCATACAGGGACAGCAAGCTGACCCGGCTCCTGCAGGTGAGGCGCTCTGTTGGTCTGTATGTAAATTATTGTCATCGGTTCCCTGGTGGTGCAGTAGTTGGGATTCGGTGCTTTCACTGCAATGACCTCTGACTGAAGAATCAATTGACTCACCTGGATATCTTCAAATCCTGGCCTGTCTACAAATAATATTGAGTGATCTCCGTCTGTAGATTAATGTGCTTGGTCCTGGAGCTCAGGCTTGTTCTGTTTTATTTTCTATTAAACATTACTTTTCTTTGATCCATTTTAGGGTTAATACACAATCGAAACATTGACTGTTTTTCTGTTTCTAGGACTCCCTGGGAGGCTCCGCCCACAGCGTCATGATCACCAACATCGCCCCAGAACAGAAGTATTACTTTGACACTCTGACTGCACTGAATTTTGCTGCTAAATCCAAGACTATCATTAACAAGCCTTTCTGCCAGGAGACCACCCAGGTTTTAGGTGAGTGGCTGTTCATTATCAGGATTGTGAGGGGCCTGACCGCAAAATGGCTTCTTGGGAAAAGTATTGGTGTCCTTAAATTCTGTTTTTTTTCTTTTAATTTACTTTGTCCGGTTTCTCTGCTCCAGCAGCTCCACCCAACTTGAAGAGGCCCCGGGAAGACGCCGATACCACAGCCACCTCCCGGCAGCAGAAGAAACTGAAAACGGAGAGTGCGGAGGATGCAGAGACCACAACTACCTCTCGTCCCCAAAAGAAATGCAAAAAAGAGGTCACGGAGGAGTCGCCAAATTCTGTAACTGAAACCACCACAAAGTGAGTCCCTTTTTTGTAGCTCTATAGAAGATTTTGTAATATTAAAGGTATATAGACGTTTCATGGATTATGAAAACATATGATGGGTATCCCGGGGGTTGGAAACATTCTGACAAGGGGTGGAGAGAAGCATGAAGTCCAGAAGCATGTTTAGTTACTCAAAATATTGGTAATTTTAGCACAATGGTCCTTTTTTTTAATTTTCTCCAGAAAACTAACTAACTGTATCTGTTCCCTTCAGGCGCAAACTCAAACTGGCATCGCTGGACAATGCCGTGGTGGAGAGACTGCTGAAACTGGACAAGATCCTTACAGAGAAGGCAATGAAGACTCAGCTGCTGAGCACCCCCAAACGGGAGCGCATGGCCCTGCTGAAAAAGTGGGAGGAAAGCCAAATGGAGATAGAGGTGAGGGGAGGAACCCGAGGAGCGGGCTTGGTAGATCTGAGGTATCTGCATCACATGCTCAGTTTGTTTTGCTCTTCCGAACAGAGACTGAAGGAGAAGCAGAAAGAGCTGGAGGAAAAGGCTTTGGCAGCAGAGGCTCGTCTAGAGAAATCCAATAGCTCGGACCTTGGCCTGTCTGACTCCAGCGTGAACGAGAGCACCTTCAGGGAACCTCTGAAAAGGCGCGTCACCTCCACCGCTAAAAGCAGGAAGACCGTCCGCGTGCAGCTGCTGCATGGTAAGAATCTGTGGAGAGGTCTGGGATAGTCCAGGTCTTGGGTGGTTTAGACTCCACACACTGTCATTTGTCTCTTCTATTTGTCAGTCTCACAAGGACATACATATCAGTAATTGGTCTTTTTGAACCAATTGGAACACAAAAAAGGTCCTTTTTTTAAATGTAGAACTGTATTGCACTGTGCTGGTCATGGTCTTCCTTGCCAGAAGCTTCAGCTTGCTTAAAGACCAATTGTAGTCTTGCTGGCAGCTCTTCAGACAGATTTTTTTAAATGGCCAGGTACCTGGTAAAAGCATCTGGTCGATAATTTGTTTATAAAGCCGTCAAATAGCAATCTGTAATTTTAGTTTTAAAACTAACTTGATCTTCCTAACATAATACTGAGGCTTTCTCTGTCCATCCCGGCACACAACTCCCATCATTGTTACAGCCATCTTGTATCTGGTTTTCCTTGTCTTGCCCTTGTTGTGTCACTTTAATGGCATCCTGGTCATATTATCTCGCTAATTTAAGAGATCATATTTTAAACATTACAAATTTTTTGTACATGTGGTGTATTGTGTAGAAAATCACATTGAAGTGAGGCACAATGGGATTGCTTCCTCCTTTGTTGATGACATAATACAGAAAGCAAAGGGACAGTGAGCCTTATGGATCCCTGGCCTGCAACATACTTCTATTCCCATTCTGGACATGACATTCCCATTCCCATTCTGTATGACAAGTAGATTATCACACATATATAGTTGTTGCAATTGCAGGGTTGCCAAAAGTTGTTGGTAACTCTGTTTAAAATTATGGGCTCGCGGTTGCAGCCCGGACATGAGCACCAAAGGCGCTGGCCAAGCGTGGTGAGCAGTTGAGGCACGCAGGACTTAGGCTGCAATGAGCGCAGAAGGCGCTTATTGCAGGGGTGAACATGCGGGACTTGGCCAAAATTATGGTCTGTGCTACTTTAGTACCTGAAGCACGTGTATGGACGGCGAGGCTCGCCAAAAATACGACTAACGGCTGAACTGGAAAGACCTGCACGCCTATTAGATGAAAGTAATTCCTATCGACGTGTCCCCCATAACCACGTAGTTTATGTGCGGGGAGGGAGGTCTCCGAAAGCCCCACATATTTATATCTTTAATGGATGGCATTTATAAACTTGTTTCAACTGACTGCCTTTTTGTTGCCATTTATTTCTTGTCCTTCAGAAAACCGGTTGCACTGCACTCTGGATGAGGGGATCCCGGTCATTGAGAAGAAGTCACGGGTAAGGGGAACTGCACTAAACCAACATAATCTGATTCCTTCTAAGTATCACTGTATTGACACATGCGTGTCGCCTCCTGGTGATGTCAAGCGCATAGGCTAGCGTTCTGGGAGACAGTCAGTTACTAGTGAGCGTTGCTGGACTGCTAGACCGTTTGGTACTGGGGGTGTGGGGGTAATCAAACATGTTATTCCCCCCACCGTCCATCACAAAGCATTACATGTATAGTGCCCATCATTAATGTATCACTAGTTTTCCATCAGTTCTTTATTTAATGCGGACCTGTTATACCATCCATTGTATTTCTATACTATAGCAGCCATTTGTATACTGGATTTATCCCTGGTGCTCTTATCTCCAGAGTACACTCAGGGCTGGATTACCCATTAGGCCAACTAGGCAGCCGCCTAGAGGCGCTTCCCTATGAGGGGCACCATTTTTTTAAAATAAAATAGTATCTTGCTTAAGAAGAAAAAAAATGGTTTGTGTGTTTTTGGTTTGTGTGTTTTTTGGTTTGTGTGTTTTTTGGTTTGTGTGTTTTTTGGTTTGTGTGTTTTTTGGTTTGTGTGTTTTTTGGTTTGTGTGTTTTTTGGTTTGTGTGTTTTTTGGTTTGTGTGTTTTTTGGTTTGTGTGTTTTTTGGTTTGTGTGTTTTTTGGTTTGTGTGTTTTTTGGTTTGTGTGTTGTTCATAGACTGGCTAATAGGGGGTAACCACTTACACTCACCGACAAGGCAAAAATGGGTCTGTGCATACCTTGCGTACTCACTCTCAAGGGCTCCTCCACTTCACTGCCCAGGGGCTTTAAAAAGATCGATCTGGCCCGGAGTACACTATAGCTTTGTCTTTACATTGGTATCATTTTTATCTTCTTTCAATCGCTTGCGTCTTTCTTTCTTTTAAGTGTATAAAGGTTAAATTTTACCTTATGTTAGTTTTGTGTGACATGACACTATTAGTATTGTTACTCATTAGGTGTACTATGGTGGGGACACTAGTCCATAAGTGTGCTTTGTCTTTGTATCATTCATAGTATCTGTACATTTGGCTTTAAATCTGTTCTGCTCACAAACTCATTTGGTAAATAAGACGGGCCCATTATATCTCTCTCTCTCCAGTCCACATGTGACAGCCAGGAGAACGATCCCAGCTGGGATGTGAACATGAGGCCGGACCTGCTGCAGAGCGGCCGCGAGAAGATCCTCAACATGCTCAACTCGGGCTCCCTGAAGGAGCTCAAATCTCTGCAGAAGATCGGTGATAAAAAGGCCAAACTCATATTGGGGTGGAGGGAGATCAACGGGCCTTTTGCCAAGGTGGGTGCCATTTTTGGTTTAAGTCTTGAGAGATCCGTCTGCACTTTCGGGGACTTAAAATCCCTGAAATGGTTCAAAATACTTATTTATATTTTGGATCTAGAACTTCCTGTATCATAAATTAATTTATTGTTACTGTTCTTACACATCTTTAACTCTTTTTTTATTTAAATTTGTTCAACCTAAGAAAAATATTCTTGCAAATGATTTGATTTCTGTCCAGGTGGAAGATCTGGCGTCCTTGGAAGGAATGTCTACCAAACAAGTAACTTCATTTTTAAAGGTAAATAAACGTTGTTTTTGTTTTTTCTTTACACCACAATCAAGGACTTGTGAGGCTTCCTAGGTAAAATTCATTTTTTAAGAATCTTCCTAGAAAATAAACAAAAAAAAGTAGTTTATTACACTCTAGTTGGGAAGAGATCGCGCATTGGCCGCTTTGTCACGGCGGATTCATAGATTTAGTTGATTGTAAAATATCTGGTTGGAAACCTTATTTGTGTTCATGTTATACATGTGTCCAAACGGATTTAAAGGGGCACAGCAGAGGCTCCAAATATGGTGTGTATAGTTTTGACTGTTATTAATTGCATTTTCAGTAAACTTGCCATATGTTTTTCTTGTTGGCCTTTCTGCTCCACCAACCCAGCATGGATCATGGCAATAGTTATTTATCCACTGGGAGTCTGCATGCATTGTTTTCAGTCTAAATCAATCTGACCTTCAGAATGAGCAGGAAGTCCGAATGCCTCTCTGGGGTCTCCATACACACGTCTTGAAACTTAAAATGACATTTATAAGATGGCGTGGATTAAAATGTGAAGCCATGATCCTAATCTTACTTCTAAAATATACCATTGGTTTAAAAGCAGGACCTCTGTTCTCAGACCAGGTTGTGACCTTATTTCTGTGTTCACAGGCCAACATCTTGAGCAATGTCGCTAGCTGAACTCTCCGGTCTCACCAGACTCCTGCTCCTATCCATATCGGGGGGGCCTTCTCCACACGGACTCTATGAGCCCGCCATTTTACCCCTCCAGCACCAAACTTACCCAATGCCGCAGGTTCCTGCGCTCTGTAGGTAACCGTTGTGGGCGACTGTGGGAAGTAACACCTTTATCGTCCATCTCAGATCTCATTTGGAGCATATTTATGATTCCTCTTGGAACTTGAACCCAATTTCTTCGGACTACACCATTTTTTTAAAAATGTTTTTAATTGTTTTTCCTATTTTAACATGAATTGATTCTCCTTGGGGAGGAATGGAGTGGTTTGTGGTCCGGTCCTGGTTCCGGATCCTAGGTCTGTACGTATGATTAGATGTTCAGATGGTGCTCCAGTTTTTTTTTTTTTTTTTTGCAAAAACCACTTTTGTATATAGAATTAAGCTTTTAACCCCTCGTTATCCAATTTGCTTGTTTTTTGGCAGTCTTAAACAATCAGTGCTGCAGGGAACCCGTGAGTTTCAGTACTGATTAGGCTAAAGAAGCATCTTGCATTCAGCATGATACCACCTACCCTCCCTGTGCCTGGTCATTGTGGCAGAAGCCTTTTGTTCGCTCTGTATAGCTACTTTCCTGTTGCATGAGCGGAGAGCCCCTGATACCGATCCGTCTCCATTTCTGCATAGCTGGTTTTACTTTATCTGAACCACAAAGCAGACCCCATGTACGAGTCGGGTACGTTTCGCAGGACAACCTACCGGCCCTTCTAGGATTATCATGCACAGTGTTTTTATTATTACATAAATGATCCCGCCCGTTTGTTGTCAATGTATCTATACTCTGATCAAGAACTTCATAAAATCCTGTAAATGTCGGCTGGAAAAGCTTCTTTTTTATGAATCCAATAAACATTCTATTTAAACATGGACTTTATATCTTCTTATGGTCATTATGAACGGTTTGACAGGTATATGAGAATCAGTAGTGTATGCAAACATTTTTTTGTAAAAAACTAAACCTTAATAAACTAAAGTTTCTTCAGTTTTCTGGCAGTTGATTTATAGAGGAATGTCCCCAAGCTAAATTAGTATAAAATTCATAGTTTTTGTTCTGGCCAGAGGCAGCTACAACATTACAATGTATGGGAATTCAGTCACTGCAGCAAAGCATCATGGGATGTGTAGTTTTTGTGTTCCCACCACACACAAGCAGTGCTGGATCTCTGCTGCTTTTTGGCTAGTTAGTATAGGGTTAAACCTCATACTTGAATGCAGTGTTTCTATTGGTTAGTATCATGCCCCTATATAAGCCGCTCTGGGGGTGTGCATAGAATGACGCCATGTAATGTGTGTCTGATATAAGCAGCAGGTGTTCGATTAGAAAGGGAAACATAGATATACCTTTAAGAAAGTAAAGTACTTCTTGCATTGCACTTGTGTCTTAATGTTCTGCAAGACGGTTTTACCTTTACAAGGTTTTATATAGCAGCCAAAGCTGCCTGACCTGTGTAAGTTTCTCTTCTCCGGCACCCTTCATTGCTATTCTCTGTACCCCAAAAGCTGGGGTCATTTAGGGAACCCTACCATCCTCAAACCTTTAATGCTTTCTTTTTGTGGCCCCTGTAATAGACCAGCATTCATAACTTTGACTGCCTTTCCTTTTACCATTTTGTACATCTCAAAGGCTTTTCAATGAAGCTGTGAGCTAGACCATGTAGGGTCACCCAAGATGGACAGGTCATAGAGAATTCAGACACATCCTGCTCCATTGGAGAAGGAACTGGCAACACATTCCAGTATCTTTCCCAAGAAAACCTAATGAATAAACACAAGAGACATAACGACAGATGTTGTCGGGACTGCTGTACTCCCAAATAGTCCGACACAAACACGAATAATCTAATAAAATAGTCATTCTATACACATAAACTGATCCACACCCCCAGAGGGGGGGGGGGGGGGGGGTTAATGTTTCTTTGCACACACAACTTATTTTCCTCTCCAATGCATACCTAATCCATATATCTTTTTTTAAGAATGCATATTACCATTTTTTTAATGCATTCATAATCCAGGAAACTTGCATATGGCATCAGAGGAGAATCGGTAACGTGTGCAAACATTTTGTGCCTAACAGAATACCAAAATAAACCTTTTCGCACTTAAGACATTTTGCCAACATAAAGTTATTTGACAGTTGAAAATTAAACACCCCTCCAAACCCAGGCTAAATTGGCATGCAATTCATAATTTAATTTAACCAATGAGGAGGAAGCATTGGCAGCCAAAACATTTTTCAGTCTGGGGTTCCTGGCTGTGCTGCAAAGCAGCCTGGAATATGTGGTGTGGCACAATGTTAGAAGGTACCATGTATTTTCATAGGAGTGTCTGCAGCACAGGTTCACTATTACCACCCCTGTAGGTTGTCAATTCCCGGCATAAACTACTGCTGGTGCTTTTTTTGTTTTTTGTTTTTTTTTCTCTGTTTGGCACAGCTAAGCAGCAACTGAGCCCACTTGTCATTATCACCCCTGCAGACTGAAAAAAAAACTTCTCTGTCTCTCTCGCCCCCATGCATGCCCATTCTCTCTCGCCCCCATGCATGCCCATTCTCTCTCGCCCCCATGCATGCCCATTCTCTCTCGCCCCCATGCATGCCCATTCTCTCTCGCCCCCATGCATGCCCATTCTCTCTCGCCCCCATGCATGCCCATTCTCTCTCGCCCCCATGCATGCCCATTCTCTCGCCCCCATGCATGCCCATTCTCTCGCCCCATGCATGCCCATTCTCTCGCCCCATGCATGCCCATTCTCTCGCCCCATGCATGCCCATTCTCTCGCCCCATGCATGCCCATTCTCTCGCCCCATGCATGCCCATTCTCTCGCGCTCCCCCATGCATGCCCAGTCTCTCGCGCTCCCCCATGCATGCCCAGTCTCTCGCGCTCCCCCATGCATGCCCAGTCTCTCTCGCTCCCCCATGCATGCCCAGTCTCTCGCGCTCCCCCATGCATGCCCAGTCTCTCGCGCTCCCCCATGCATGCCCAGTCTCTCGCGCTCCCCCATGCATGCCCAGTCTCTCGCGCTCCCCCATGCATGCCCAGTCTCTCGCGCTCCCCCATGCATGCCCAGTCTCTCGCGCTCCCCCATGCATGCCCAGTCTCTCGCGCTCCCCCATGCATGCCCAGTCTCTCGCGCTCCCCCATGCATGCCCAGTCTCTCGCGCTCCCCCATGCATGCCCAGTCTCTCGCGCTCCCCCATGCATGCCCAGTCTCTCGCGCTCCCCCATGCATGCCCAGTCTCTC